>JAVYIG010010784.1:0-66257 GCA_035222895.1 Strongylocentrotus droebachiensis
GAATCTTGAATTATAAATCTTGAATCATCACCACCACCACCACCATCATCATCAGCACCACTATCATTATCAACGTCATCATTAAATACTCTCCACGCACTTTTTTTTATTCTCGTCTTGTTTTAAATATCTCTTTTACTACTTATCAGTTTCATTGGAAAGCGATCATCATCTCAATAATCATGAACAAGTTGGCTGTTCTGTTTCTCGTGCTTCTTATCTTGTAAGTATATACTACTCAGGCGCGTACGCAGGGGGGGGGGGGGGTGGGGTTAACCCCCCACCCCTTGAGTTTTGTTTATGTGTATGTTTTTCGGGAACCCCCCCCCCCGCCCCTTTTGAGCGTTGATTTTTTTTTTTCAATTAAAAAAAAAAATCTTAATGGATGACCAAAAAAAGATGACCTTACCCCCCCCCCCCCACAAACGAAACGGAATGTCAAACGGTCAATTTTTCAAATTTTGGGACTAAAAAAATAAAAATATGTTCTCTTACTGGGGGGGGGGGGGGGGGTGAACGCTCCTTTTATTCCTAACACTCACCCCCCCCCCCCTCCCATGGATCCGTCCCTGGAATCATTGTATAATGATCATAAACGAAATTAGTAGATCATTGATTGTTTTTTTTTACCATTATCATTAATCGCGATGTAATTATGTATTGTAAAAGGCATTATTTATTCCCATGCTCACTGTCTCACACGAGTTTTGAATAGGAATAGGGTCAAGCTGTCGGGATGATCTAAATTTGGTAATCATAAAATATATATATATGTATAATATCTTACTATCATGTTGTATATATATTTATATTTTTTCTTCCTTTTATTTGAAAAGAAAAAGGGGAAACAAATTGTATAAAGTATTGCGAGTAATATAATTTATTCTCATCCCTACATTATATTGCAGGTGAGCAGTGGCGTACGCAGGATTTTTTCAAGGGGGGGGGGGGGTTAAAAAAATCGCAACGACTCAGAGAGAAGAGGACACTTTTTTTGTTGGAGTCCCCAAAAAATCGCAACGACTCAGCCAGCCGCTGAATAAGTGGGGGGGGGGGGGGGGGGGGGGGGTAAGAGGACACTTTTTTTTAGGTCAGCCATTGGCATTATTATTTAATTTTTTTAATTTAAAAAATAAATAATTCAAAAGGCAAAAGGGTTTTTTTTGCCCAAAAAATATACACAAAACATACACTTAAAAAAAACTCAAGGAGGGTTTAACCCCGAACCCCCCCCCCCCCTGCGTACGCGCCTGCAGGTGAGACATGCAGTAGTATGTAATTTGTGTCACTCCTGGTTATTGTTATTTTTACTCTTACACTCAATTATCTATGTTACACAAAAACTTGAAATTTGTTATCCAATGTACACAAATTTTGAAATGATCCTATCTGTTTGGATTGAAATCAATAGATTTTTAATTTGAATTTGAATTTATTCTGATTGTCGTAACTTTCCTGTCTCTGAATTAATCTCATTCAGGAACAGCGCCAATGCCGGCCTGTTGTCGGACATCATGTGGGGTGTTGGAAGTGCCGTTGGAGTAGCCGTTGCAGCACCTGCAGTGCTTACTGCTGTCGGCTTTACAACGGCTGGTATTGCTGCTGGGTCATGTGCCGCGGGAATGATGTCAGCCTCCGCTACCTATGGGGTTGGCGGGGGTGTGGTCGCTGGGCTCCAAGCTGCAGGAGCAGCCGGTTATGTGGCACCAACTGCGGCAGGCATAGCTGGTGTCGTTGTAGAGACTTGTGTTGATTCCATACTTTCATAGGTCGCCCTTGGCTTAATCTAAAATAATCAAACTGTAATTTTAGCCGATTCAATTTAATTTTGCAATTACTGTAGGCCTACCTTATATCGATTTTTCCATTGTACCCTAATCTTAAAAGTTATTCATGCAAATGAATATAATTATCTCCTTGTTAGAAAACTGCTGTTTTCATTTCAATTGATTTTGTCTGCTTTCTCTTTCTAAAAGTTGTATTTTTGGTAATTTCAACCACCATATGTAGCCACCATAATCATAGATTCATTCTCATTATTATTATTATTATTATTATTATTATTATCATCATTATTTTGTAGAGGGTTTAACATCATTGAAATAATTTAAAATTTTCAGAGTAGCTTCAAGAAACTTTGACATTTGATTACATAAAGACAAAGTCCCGATCTATTGAGGGGAGGGACAAGTAGACAGAAATTCTCCGACAAGCAAACAAATTGAAGAGAGAATAAACGTGTATAATTAGCACATCGTAACTCTAGTTTATGCCAGATTTGATTTTGATGGGGAAAGGATGCAGGCCCCTGCTCCTGAATCCTCCAACGAGAACGAGATACATTTTGAATATAATAAGGGCTAGTAAATAATTATCTTTCCTCATTGTTTCATAATAAGAGCGCACAATTAAACGAAGCTTAAATTATTTCCATTCATTTTTAATACTATACTTGTGTTCAACCCAACTTCATTTTGAAATGTTATCGTAGTCTCCAGTTACTCCTTTTGCCGTGCATGATGACTAATACATTTTCAAGTTGATGAAAAAATTGTTGATTTGATGATGTTCCTAATGTATTAGGCCTATGGTGTATTTAAAGGGAAATTTCTGCATTGTATTTTTTCCTTCAGATCGTAGAGAAGATCAAAGAATTGTCTCGGGCACCGCCTCATTTAGCACCACACACAGAGAAATAAAAGGTGTTCTTGGGGAGTAAAAACTAAATTGGAAAATAGGGCGCCCCCTATTACACCTTTTAGGGAGTAGACACGGAAATACGCATCGGTGTACAGAATAGTCATTTGAGGGGTGTAATTTTACACCCTATTTTAGTCAGACGAGCTCTGATTGGTCAACATATGCGCATGCGCTACAGCAATGACGCATCGTGTCGATATAGGTACTGCCAAATGAAGGGAAATTAGCATAATTTACATAATTTAGTCATATTGGGGGAATTATCATGTTCCATTTGTGTGAAAGTTATTGATCAAGAATAAGGGGTTGTGCCGAAGGTTATATTTGAAAGTTTAATGAAATTAGCAGAAGTGTTGTTTTACTAACTAGTACAAAATTGCCTTCTTATTTCGATAATAATCATTTCTGATTAATCCACGTCTGTAAACAAAAACCAATACACACACACACACACGGTAAGGTAGTACTGTGTTTTTATGAATTTACACTACATCCGATACATCCATCCAGGCCAGCCTCAACGAGGCTAACTTTAAGTTGGTTCTTACAGTCTGCACTTGTGTTGAGTTCACACTAACTGTTGTTTAGGTATTTTATTAAGCATTAAATCTTTACGACATATAAATCGAGATTCTGGTCTGATTTCTTTGGAGCAGTGAAACGTAGACAAAAGGATGAGAATCAGTGACTGTTAGGTGATTACGAAGCATTGATGATTGATTGCTCGAGGGATGATCAATTGGTTAATGCTGTGCATAAGAAGGGTGTAGATTTACTCCCCACAAGGTGTGGAATCGATCATATATGGTATAAAATTCAACCACACGGGTGCAAATTTGAACCCACTTTTCATGAAAATTGAATCAAAAGGTGTTAATTAAGCGCCATTGGGTGCAAATTTCACTCCTTAAAGGGAGTAAAATCATAACCTTGGGGTGCAAATTTACACCTTCTTGTGGGGTGTAAATTTATGTAAATGTAAAGCCTAGAGGGTGGGGCGTTCCCTTGTAGGGTATGGCCACACGGCACTAATGTCTCTTGGTGAGGCATTAATCTACTTGTGCCACTCCATTCCCAGGAGAGTAATGGGGACATTTGAGTTAGCCTTTGAGTTATGCCCTCATGGTGGTAGGAGTACTCCCAAAGGAGTGGAGATGGTGCACATTGTGCTTGAATAAATTCGTTAAACGGGGTAATACTGTTAAGCGCTTAGAGACGGTTTATAAGTGGCCCAAACATTGTGGAGCGGTGTGTGCAGCGCTTTGTAACCACAAGGAATGGATTGGATTAGATTGGTATGTCGTTATTGATAGAAGTATAGTAGCAGTCGTAGAATCGTTATTATCATTATTTGAATGGTTGGACGACTACCCCCCGGGACAACTACCCCGGACATTTACCCCCGGACAACTTCCTCCTAGATAGTTGTCCGGGTTTAGTTGTCCTATATAGAGGATGGTTGTCGTAGGGGTAGTTGTTTCGGGCTAGTTGTCTGGGGCAGTTGTTCGGGGGTGTTGTCATATAGGGGGTTGTTGTCTAGGGGGTAGATGTCCGGGGGTAGCTGTCCTTGGGGTAGTCGTCCGGGGGTAGTTGTCCGGGGGTATTCGTCCTAGAGGGTGGTTGCCCTAGGGGGGTAGTTGTCATAAGGGGTAGTAGACTGGGGGTGGTTATCCGGAGGTGGATGTCCAGGGGGTAGGTGTCCTAGAACCCATTTGATTATATCAAAGAGAGAGGGGGAAAGATCGTAGAGGGACTCGGAGAGATAGAGAGGGTTGGACGAGCGAAAACAGAGAGGGAGCTATAGGGGAGGGGAAATGCAGGAGGAGAGAGATCCAGAAGAGGGGATGGGTGAACGAGTGATTTAAAAGGAGGGGAGGAGAGCGACAGAGGAAAAGAGAGGGACATAGCTCTGTTCACAACGATACATATTTTATTTGTATTGTAATGTGTAGGTTTGTTTGTTTTGTTTTGTTTTTAATATATAACTGATTGCCATTGTATTTTTGTTTGTTGCTCTAGTTTCAGGCCTGATAATTACCTGATTTGAATCGATTTCCCGATTATTTTTTTCCCCCGATTTTTTGTTGTTGTTTTGTTTTGTTTTAGTCCACACTATCACCCCTGTAGTTTACAGCTCAGAATTCAATTTTTCTTTCTGGTAGGTTGTAATTTTCCTGATCATCGTGGTGGTCATCTGCCTCTTCCTCTACCTGATCATTCTCTTCTTCATGGATCCAGAGATGTTTCGATCCAAACTCACTGAACCCCAGATGGAAGACACGCTCACTCCTCAACTAGTAAGATCATTTATATTGTCATTTCAAGCTGATTTAAAGGTATAGACCAGTTTTTGGAAACGCCCCCCTCTCAAACAGAGAAATGGAAGCTCTTATTACCAATCATGTGAAATATGTTTTGACTAATACGTGATGGTACAAAGTTTGCCGGCAAACTGCCTACTAATCGATATATTTGGTGAATTATTATATCTATCCGGACTGAATAGATATCCCACATTTTCGTGTAGTCCCATATACATCTTCTGTGTATAATGCTTGTAACTTTACCAAGACTGGGCCAAATTTCTTATCTGATCATTTTGATGATTCCAGAACCTTGCAGTACACACCAATACTTATATGCTAGATGATCAACCTTTTCTGATGGATTCCACACCGTTTCTTTCACAATGCAATCGCATGACCAGAACTCATCTTTAAAGGCACACTGCCATACTTGTAGCTACTTGCTCCCTCTATATAGACAACTTCCCCAATCGGTGCATGTTGGTCCCCCATGATCCTCTTTTTCTTATGTTAAATGAGAGCTGAGTTAATGAGATAGCCACCTGTCAGAGTGACCTCGATGGCTCTCTGTGTGGTATAATCCCTTCTGGCCCAGTAGTGGTGACGATCTTTAATGTAATCTATAGGAAAGATTTCTTACTCTGTAGTTGGTTCAGCCGGTCATACAGTCAAACCTGTTTATTAAGGCTACCCAAGGGAAACAGAGAATGTGGCCTTTGTAGGCAGGTGGCTTTTCTAGACAGGTTCAACAACAAACATTTCAATCTTTGTGAAACACCCCCCCCCCCTGGTCTGACCGTACCATGTAAATATCATACATTCCATCACAATAAGCAAGGAAGATAAGCCGTAAGAACCTTTTAAAGAATTTCACAACACAAGATGAACAACTTGCGGTAATTATTGTTTTTATGTCGCCCCTTCTCTTAAACCCAGGATCCGTTCAGCACAGGGCAGCCATCATCCTACCTAGGTCGCGTGGGTAGCGCGCAGAGAAGATGGAGATCACAGGTTCAACAACAGAGGGAGAATATCTTCGATAGGCACACCATACTCAGCTGAATCAGCAGTTCTACTGCCGCTCTCTTCCCATTATCAGGGCCTCGTTTCACAAAACTTGTCTTCAGTGACAAATGAGAGTTTTTGTTATATGCTAGTGAAATCCTTGCTTCTGATTGGTTGTCAGTAGATTTGTCACTGATTTTTATCATTTGTCATTGAAAAAAGGCTTTGTGAAACGGGTCCCTGTTGCCGTTTTCTTCCCATTATCAGGGCCCCATTTCACAAAATTTGTCATCAGTGACAAATGACAGCTTTTGTTATAAGCTAGTGAAATCCTTGCTTCTGATTGGCTATCAGCAGATTTGTCACTGATTTTTGTCATTTTTCATTGAAAATAAGGCTTTGTGAAACGGGTCCCAGCTCATCTAATAATCATGGGTAGCATATCACAAAGTACAAGTTCCTGCACATCCCAGTGAAACAATAAACTATCAAAAATGTAAATTCTGTAGATTTTTGAAGTCCCTTGAGAAACCAATGGTGAGAACAACCAGTGGCATGAATGACCTGCCATAGTTCAAGTCCAACTTAAGCCAATCGTAGTCTTTGTGGAACACCCCCCCCCCCCTGGAATCTTATTGCTCCCAATATTTTTGCCTGCAATTTAGTAGAGATCCTACGTTTTAATTATCCTTGCCATGTTCTCATGTCTTGTAATGAGAATGGGGTCACTGATGTTAACAGTATATCAATTTCTTTCAGTGACCTTTTTCTCATTGCAAGAGATATGGTAATCCAGCATGCGCTAGATCGCCTATCTCTTGTACTGAGAATGGGGTCACTGATGTTATATTATATTGTATACTTATTTCTTTCAGTGACCCATTTCCCATTACAAGAGATACGCGATTGGGTGATCCAGCATGCGCTAGATCGCCTATCTCTTGCGATGTGAAAGTGGTCACTGATGTTATATTATATGTATATTAAAGTCTTGTATCATTGCATAATTTGGCATAGAAAATCTTTCTTTGGAAGAAACTCCACAACATCCATATTTATGTCAAGAAGGAAAGACAAATAATTGAATGGCCCTAACAATGTACAACATTAAAATGCTTGTTTAAAGATAAAGGTGAGTTCTGGTAAAAAAAAGAAAACAAATTCTGACAGATTCAAACGAAACTTACACGGAATGTTCAAGATTACAAATAAATGTAATTTGCCAACAATCGAAATTTTCCCAGGATGCATTACATTTTTTTTTTTTTTTTAATTCTTGTTTGTGATTTGCCAACCTCGGTGGAGATAGGGTCAAAGATTATTACATCACGATATCAAGTATTAACAACGAAAGAAAACTGTCTTATCTACACACGCACTATGTGCTTGTATGTTTTCTGTTGCTATCGCTATTGTTTTTAATAAAGTAAACACGCAAAATCTATTTACAGCATATTCATCTGAAATGATTTAACTCTATTCTGTTAAAAGTTTTGAACTACATTCATTTTTTAGTCGAATTATTGCATTATCATTTATATTATATGTTGTTGCTTTATTCAGGTAAGATTTGACTTAAAATATAACATGTTTTGTTTCCAACTTTAGCTGTGATTTAAAAAGCATCCCTTTGCAACTTAGTTTGACATACTAAACAAGAGAAGTGAATATTTATTATTGTTCTGTACATAATCCCTACACTATGTAAATTTGCACAATGACAGATTTTTAATTATAATTAAATAGCAATAATATGAATGTTATCACAATTTTCATATTTTATTAATGATGATGTTGATGATAACATTGATGCTGGTGACGATGATAATGAAAATGATGATGATGATACTGATGAAAATGATGTTGATTGTGATAGTGATGATGATGATGTTGATTATAATAAAGATGATGATGATGTTGATGATGATGATGGTGATGATGATAATGATGAAGATGATGATGTTGAAGATGGTGATGATGATAATGATGTTGAAGATGGTGATGAAAATGATGTTGATTGTGAAAGTGATGATGATGATGAAGATGATAATGATGTTGAAGATGGTGACGATAATGAAAATTATGTTGATGGTGATGAAGATGATGTTGATGATAATGACGATGATAATGGAGATGAGGATGATGATAATGAAGATGGTGATAATGATGATAAAAGCAATGAAACAACAACAACAACAATAACATCTTTCTATCTTGTCTCTGCCATGTGTTTTCGTGTCTGAGTTGTCTGCACTATCTCTTTGTCCAACTCTGTATTCTGGCTTTCTGGGGCCAGTTTCTCGAAACCGTCATAAGTCTAAGTTCGTGGACATCCCATAGAAACGCGTGTTAATGTACACAATGCGCAGAATTGTCACCTCTCAGATATGTGAATAGTTAATTAGTAATCATTCACAAACCATTTGAGACATATATAGATATGAAACTTCATAGACTTATTCTTTATGAGATACTCTATCAAATGAATATACCAATTAGGTTAAGAATTGTTCGTCACTCCATGGCCAAGATCCCTCCTCTTGGCTGAAAGAGTACCAAAATAACCAGGCCTCTTTAGGGTTAAACTTAAACAATTCCCCTTGGATCAGATAAAGACCTAACATTTTAAAAACGAGCCTCATTTTCTTCAGTATACAAGTTCAGTATACAAATTTATGTCTAAACATTTGCATCAATTCCTTCGTCTTCCAATCACTCAATTTGTGACAATGTTTAATGGTTTGAAAGGTTGAAAGGTTGGAAGGTCGAAAGGTTGAAAGGTTTGAAAGGTTGAAGGTTTGAAAGGTCTGAGAGGTTGGAAGGTTTGAAAGGTTGAAACTTGAAAGGTTTAAAAGGTTTGAAAGGTTGGAATGTTGAAAGGTTGAAAGGTTTAAATGACTAACAGCACGTTTACTACACAACAACAACAACAAAAACTCCCCCCCCCAAAAAAAATATATATATAATATATTCATTATATATATATATATATATATGTAACATATTGCACTGGCGTACTGGTGGGGGAGGGGGGCTTGGGGCGCCAGCCCCCACAAATAAAATTGAACCATGACTTATTTTCACAAGTAATGTATAAATGTTCGTGATATCACATGCTTTTTAACAAAATGCTAGTTTCTCCATTATTTCTTGCAAACTGACCCATTCCCAAATAGCCAGGAAGAGCATATGTTTTGTTACGTATCAGGACAATTACCCCCTGGGCAATCACCCCCCGGAAAATTACCCCCCGGAAAACTACCCCCCACGGACAATTACCCCCTGGAAATTTACCCCCCGGAGAATTACCCCCCAAGGACAATTACCCCCCAAGGACAATTACCCCCCGGAAAATTACCCCCCGGAGAATTACCCCCCGAGGACAATTACCCCCCAAGGACAATTACCCCCCCGGAAAATTACCCCCCGGAGAATTACCCCCCAAGGACAACTACCCCCCGAGGACAATTACCCCCCGAGGACAACTACCCCCGAGGACAATTACCCCCGAGGACAATTATCCCCGAGGATTTTAATTTATTTATGACGGAATAGATTTGTTTCGTACAGGGGTTGTGTATAAACATATTTGCAATAATCATATTTGATTATATTTTATGTGAATGTATGAGAAAAAATTGTTAAGGAATAGTTTTCTAGTACTACAGTGCAAATAGGCGGGGAGCTCCCAAGACACGTCACGGAGTTGCATATTTGTGTTTGCACCTTCAACAAATCAATATTTTCTAATTTTTAATAGGTGAAACTTCTTCAAACTCTAGGCCATATGAAAGCTAGAAACATCCACTACCTCCATTCCATCCTTGTGAAGTTTGACTTAATATGCCACATGTATTGAATCAAAGTCAATTGCCAGAAGACGCATGTATCAAATAAAAGTACGGAATTTACATTTCTTAGAAATTTAACAATACATTGCGCGCAGATGAGTACTCGTTACAGCCAGTCTCCCCCAAAATGGCACAACAAAGAAATTCGGATGTAAGATTTCATTATTTATGCATCCTCTGTAACTTTTCTAATCAGCTGATTGTATATTTGTCTTTGTATGTATAATGGGCCCTCATCCATGATTTATTCCAAAATTAAGGTTTTCTTCATGTTTATAGATGTAATGTAATGTATAAATATATATATATATATATATATATATATATATTTCTGTTGTCATGGTGAACTAAAATATGTTTTCTTGTACTGTAATTTATTTTTAAATAAAAATTGCAGTCAAGTTAAATATATGGTATGCACGGTGCCATATTAAAAATAAGTATCCGCTCTCTGGTACATTCATCTCAATGATTTTGTAATTCCAGAGCAGTGTTTTTCAACTAGGGTGCCGCAAGAGAATGTTAGTTACATAACAACATTTCTTTGGAAAACGTTGATTTTGTGAGGAAAAAAATATCAGAAACGGTAAGAGTATTTATTTTCATGAGAAAAAAAAATGTAACAAAAATAATAAAATGTCTTTCTTCCTCGCTCGCTGACAATATTTTGCGAATATATATCTTTTATTTCGAAATTAAATTGTTACCACACTCTTATTATATTTATAAACATGATAAATCAAGGCAACGAGAGGCCCGAATATCCTCATATTCGTGTATCAAGGTCATGACCGAATATATCACTTTATATTCGTGTACATTCGGCGGCGAGGTGCCCGCACACAGCATCTTAAATCTTTTCTAGTGTGTTGATTACAACATTATGTGTTACCATTTTGAAAAAATCTTGTTTTTTTTCTTGCTCGTTCGATAAATCAAGAATCAAATGTGCCCATACGTGTGTACATAGCACTTGACGAGTGCCAGAGTGATGCAAAATAAATAGTTTTCATTTAAGAGGGCACTGTGTCTAACAAAAAGTTGAAATAACGCTGCTCAAGAGAAATGTATTTTTATGCATTTTGAGACAATTCCCCAAAACTACCAGGTGTTGCATACATTATAGTTAAAGGAAAATGTGTAGTAATGAGGATGATCACGCGTAAGTATTTGAACGAATGTGGGTTCATGCACGGGATTGTATGGGCTCGTAGCCTTCACAACATCTCTCAATGTGTCAGATCGTCTTTTGCTATTGAATCCTGATTGTCCTCAAGGGGGTGGGGTAGTTGTCCTCGGGGGTACATTAGTTATCCTCGGGGCGGGTAATTGTCCTCGGGGGGTAATTTTCCAAGGGGGGTAGTTGTCCTCGGGGGGGGGAGGTAGTTTTCCGGGGGGTAATTGTCTTTCGGGGGTTCTCGGGGGTAGTTGTCCTTCGGGGGTAATTGTCCTCGGGGGTAGTTTTCCGGGGGGTAATTGTCCTCGGGGGTAGTTTTCCGGGGGGTAATTGTCCTTGGGGGGTAATTGTCCTGGGGGGTAGTTGTCCTCGGGGGGTAATTCTCCGGGGGGTAATTTTCCGGGGGGTAATTGTCCTTGGGGGGTAATTGTCCTCGGGGGGTAATTCTCCGGGGGGTAATTTTCCGGGGGGTAATTGTCCTTGGGGGGTAATTGTCCTCGGGGGGTAATTCTCCGGGGGGTAATTTTCCGGGGGGTAATTGTCCTTGGGGGGTAGTTTTCCGGGGGGTAATTTTCCGGGGGTGATTACCCAGGGGGTAATTGTCCTAGAACCGTTTTGTTATAGTCACTAAGGGCCTTATAGTGGCCACTAACAGTAACACTAATTCCTTTCCAGAAGCTACAGTGTAAAGCAGTGCCGGGAGATAACATGCTACCCACCACTCGGGCTGATGAGCATGCACAGATTTGCGAAACGAGCGTTCCATACTTACATCGTGTAACACTGCACATGTACCGTTAAGGGGCCCAGTGGGGGGAATTGAATTCAGACAAGATTAAGAGTAGAGAACGGTACAACGAATCGTCTTCTTTCTCTAATAATTTAATGAAATGGCAAAGCTTCCGCGCTTCGCGCGGGTGGGGGAAAAAAAAACTAATTTCAGACTAGGATTAAGAGTCGAGAACGGTACAACGAATCGTCTTAATCTTTCTCTAATAATAAATGAAACGCGAAAATTATTTCAGACAAGGATTAAGAGGGAGGGGGGGGGGACTGAATTAAGACAAGGAAAAAATAAAACGATTCGTCTTCTTTCTCTAATAATTTAATGGAACTTGAAAGCTTCCGCGTTTCGCGCTGGATGGGCGAAAATGAATTCAGACAAAGATTAATAGTAATAATTATTGAAACGTCAAAGCTTCCGCGCTTTGCGCGAAAGGGGGGGGGGCGGAATTCAGACAAGGATTAAGAGTCGAGAACGGTTCAACGGTACAATGAATCGTCCCCCCCCATCTCGATTCAGAAAGTCCTCCCATTTACCATCTGTCGAAATTGCTAATGTTCCGATACAACCTGTCAAAAGTGCACGTAACCTTGGTGTCATCTTTGAAAATGATCTTAGGATGGATGATTATATAAAAAATATTTGTCGCTCAGCTTCATATGCCTTGTACAAGATAGGTCGTATTAGAAATTTTCTTGATAAAAAATCTACCGAAACGCTGATACATGCATTTATTACATGCCGTCTTGATCAATGTAACAGCCTTCTTTATGGCCTTCCGGAGTCCCACATTGCAAAACTCCAGAGAATCCAAAACTCTGCTGCCAGGCTTGTAACACGCACGCGTTCTTGTGAACACATCACCCCAGTACTTCGCGAATTGCATTGGTTGCCGGTGACGTACCGCATTATGTACTAAATCTTAGTTTTAACTTATAAATGCATTCATGAATTGGCACCAATTTATCTGCAAGAATTAATCGAGGAATACAAACCCTCACGCAATTTACGGTCATCTTCACAATTAAACCTCGTATCTACTTCTGTGTCAACTCTCTCTTATGGTAATCGTTCCTTTCGCAAAGCTTCTGCTGAACTTTGGAACAGATTACCTTTAAATGTAAAAAACTGTCAAACCGTTAACCTATTCAAAACTAGTCTCAAGACACATTTATTCAAAATTGCGTTTGATGATTGATTAACTCTGTTCCCTTTGATGTGTATTCCATATGTATTGTAATTTGTAGGTTTATTTGCATTTTTAGTTTTGTATAAGATGTAATTGTATATCAGTCTATTTTGTGTGTATAGCGCTTAGAGACTTCGGTGGTAAGCGCTTTATAAGTAACGTTTTTATTATTATTATTATTATCCCAACTCCGAGAACGGACGGACCTCATGCGTGTTACCAAAATGTCCGATAAAGGGCTACTTTTCGGGCCCGAGAATTGTAAAAAAAAAAGGGGTGTATTAACTTTTCACCCGGAGGTTTTTTTTAAAAAGGGGTGTTTTTTCTTTTATTGCTCCCATCTCTTTGGACTCCTGAGAAATCATTCCGAATTTAGGGGGGTACATTGAGAATTTTTCATGATTTAGTGGGGTCTCCAAGGCAGGAAAAGCCCGCGAAAGGGGGGTTCGTAAATGTTGGCAGTCCTCAGATAGGGGGTGCTTTCAAAAAGGGGGAACAAGCATATGCGTACCATAAATAACACTGAGTGGGGGGGGGGGGGGGGGCGGGGAATCGTCTTCTTTCTCTATAAATTTAATGAAACGTGAAAGCTTCAGCGCTTCGCGCGGGATGAGCGAAAATGAATTCAGACAAGGATTAAGAGTAATAATGTATTGAAACGTCAAAGCTTCCGCGCTTAGCGTGGGAGGGGGGAACTGAATTCAGACAAGGATTAAGAGTCGGGAACGGTACAACGGATCGTCTTCTTTCTCTAATAATTTAATGAAGTGTCAAAGCTTCCGCGCTTTGCGCGGGAGGGGAAAAACTGAAAAATAACTTAGTTCCTGGCATAATCGGCGACCTCTGCACCCTCCCCCCCCCCCCCCAACTGAAAAAGATCTAGCGACGCACCTGATAACGACACAGTTTATACACTCGAGATAATTTTTGCAAGTACTACTGGTGAAGTACCGGACCACCGTCTTTGTGCATTGTGCGGCATCAAAGCATAATTTATACAACGTCTCACGACATCAGGGGCGGCGATTTCTTTTCATGACCGGGGGGGGGGGACGAAATGCGGGGAACGCGGGAGGAGTGACATAATGAGCAAAAACATTTTTTTGGGGAGAAAAAAAATCTGCATCATCACCGCTCTTACATGTTACATGCAGGCCCCGTTTTTCAAAGTGGGAGTGGGGGAGAGGGGGGGGGGGGGGGGGCTAAAGTATTTGCGATCAGATAGAGCAAAGTAAGTGGGGCGTAAATTGGCGTGGGGTCCAGGGGCAAAGCCCCGGCGGGGGTCAAGGGGCGGAGCCCCGTGAAATTCAGAGTTTTTAGGCATTTAATAAGGGTCAGACGAGCATATTTTGATACCTTATTTGTTACACTTGCATGCAGGTCACTAATCGGAGAGGGGTCCATTGGGTAAAGCCCCCAGGAGCTCATCGATTTTAGGCATTAAATTACGATCAGATGAGTATCCAGGGGCCGCCTTAGAGCCCTTGGTGGGGTCTAGGGGCGGAGCCCCCGGAAGGTAAGGGTTTTAGGCATTTAATCATGGTCAGCTGAGCATGGTTTTAGGCTTTTGAATATGGTCAGATGGGCATCTAATCTAGTGGCCCGCTAAGGGCCCTGGTGGGGTCCAGGGGGCGAAGCCCCGGAAGCTCAGACGTTTTAGGCATTTAATCATGGTCAGCTGAGCAACCAGGGGCCCCGCCTTAGGGCCCTTGGTGGGGTACAGGGAGCAGAGCCCCCGGAAGCTCAGGGAAAATCATGCCATTTCAGCAACATTTGTAAATTAGTCACTGGTATCGAATTTGAAATAAACCACGTTTGAATTTTATCGGGAAGGGGGGGGGGGGGGACTGCCCCAAGCCCGAGTGAGTGCGCATAGTAAATGAGAGGGGTGAAGGTGACTACCCCATCACAGGTTTTGAAGTTTTGTTGTATTACAAAATTATATTCCTTAGCACAACTATAGTATGAAATCAAACAATGAACTTTTTCACACTTCACTTTACTACAATATTTAAATATTTAATTATATATTTTGAACGATATTATGCGAGGGAGCATAGCTCCTGAGCCAGATGATTTTTGCACTTTTACTTGTATTAACGCTGCACTATTGGGCCCTCCAAAGCCTAATAGTGTGATGCAGTCTTTAGTCAGTATTTGCTGTACATTATTTTTTGGCAATTTTTCAAATTTCCGGGGGGGACGATCCCCCCCTACAAAAATCGAGGGGGGGGGGGACGTGTCCCCCCCGTCCCCCCCCCGGGATCGCCGCCCCTGCACGACGTGACATATCACTTTTTCTCTAACTTCTAACCAATCAAAAAGCCTCTTTTTTCCATGAAGTGCCGGTGGACATTAATGCGCCAAATGTGGTTCTCAAATTGCAAAAGATTCTTGGAAGGGGTAGGAGAAAGCGATTTTACGTCACATTACTCCAGGAAGTGCCTGAAAAATGCGTTTAATTTGGTTCTAAAGTTGCAAATGCTTCTTACTTTGGAGGGGCCAGAACCCCCTCCCAGACCCACCCCTGCTTGGTCGCTCCGCTCCCTCGCCGTTAAAGCCTCATTCTGTCGCTTCATCGTTTTACATATATTTCACCCCATGCCATTTTGTGCCACCCCCCCCCCCCGGTAAGAAATTACTGGATCCCCCTCTGATGCCCATATCCCTTACGCTTCGGGGGCTGCGCCCATTGAACCCCGCCGGGGCTTTGCCTCTAGACCCCACTTTGAGAAACGTTCAGCGGGGCATGCATGTTAGAGTGGGGTGATTCAGATTTTTTTTTTGTCAGCCCCCCCAAACGTTTTTGCTTATTACGCCACTGACATATTGTATATAGCTTGTTGAGTGCAGTGTCTTTTACAGAACGGTGTTTAGCGGGGAATCCCAATTGAGACGTGGCTTCAAAATCTCACTTCTTACATTCACCGTCACATATATCGGTTATCAAAAGGACTGAACAAGGAGCGGATATCCAGTTTGGTAATTAGAAATTGATTGTGTATCGATATTATTATTATTGATATTATTTCTCTTAATTTTCACCGAGCTTCATTGTTATACTGCCCTTTATCCTTCTGTTCCTCTTCTTCTTCTTCTTCTTCTTCTGCTTCTGCTTCTGCTTCTGCTTCTGCTTCTTCTTCTTCTTCTTCTTCTTCTTCTTCTTCTTCTATGTTTTTCTTCTTAATAGTACGTCCCTATTTTCACGAAGTGACGGTAGTGAATGAAAATCGCATACAATTTGCGTGCGTATTTCCTCACTACCGTCACTTCGTGAAAACAGGAACGAGTAGGTATAGCACACCAAAAATAAGTACAACGAACACATGTTTTTTGACGATTGCAAATGATCAAGCTTTATGAAAGCTTCAAAAAACAAAAAACAGAATTGAAATCGGTCAATGCGTTGTGATTTTATACCATTTTTTTGATATCGCAAAATTACCGAAAAACCTGCCAGAAATGGTCAAATTGGCAAAAATGGCAAAATTCGACAAAGTTGACAACTTAATTCATCACTTTCTTGGACACAAATAATAAATTAAATTATCAGAAACTAAAATATCATCTTTGAGGTAAAATATACCAAAAAAAAATTTAAATCATATATTTATAGATCATATTTACACCAAATATTAACATTAAATTCCAAATATTTTTGCAATGCCTATAAAATATGGCGATGGAAATTACTTGGGTCACCTTTCCTGCTATTTTCTCATATGTTTCACAAATTATTCAGAAAAACCGAACAAATGATAAGAATCTGCAGACTTTCAGCTACATCACAGTATAATTTTTTTTTTAAATGTCATATTTGAGGATTTAAGACGATTTTCCGAGAAACCATTCAATTCAACAGGCCATAACATTTCACAGGGACTGAATTTCAGGAAAAAAACAAAATTTGGTGACCCCAGTACAGTTGTGGCTACCTTGAGTGTAAATAATGAATTGATTCAATGAGTTAAACATATGAGAATATTGCATTTTTGTAGGTGAGTTTTATACATTGAAGTGCATTTTCACCACGCAGAATAACAGTCAATGGGCGATCAGCGGGCCATGTCACACATGGCTGAAAAGACAATATTCTAATTAATAATTTAACATTTTTTCCACATGCCTATAACAATGAAACTACACAGAATTGTAGTTAAAGGTATGCTTGAAAGATATGTGAAATAAAAATTTAAAAATATTGTTCAGTTTTTTTAAAATAAATTTACGAAAATTGCTATTTCTGACTACTGTTGTGTGTGTGTATGTGCATGGGGCAGATTGTGTGCACAGGCAGTGTGATCACCCTATTAATAGCGTTTCTTCTTTATCTTCTTTATTAGTTCCACATGTGCCCATGTATTGCAAATTCTTCTCCACTTTTTCCTTTTTGTTATTATCATCCTTTTCATTTTCTTTATCTTCTTCTTCTTTATTAGTTCCACATGTGCCCATGTATTGTTACTTAAAGATAAAGTTGAGTTCATGTTATGCGATTCATTGTGAAAGAATCGGTGTAGAATCGATCAGAAAAAGTTGATCATGTAGCATATATTTTCTCTTTGATGTTCTTCCACACTTGCATAATTAACAATGAAAACGCTCACATATTATTTTTCACCTCTCTCCAGAACTCAACTTTCTCTTTAAGCTAACTGTATCCCAAATTGTTAAACGACTGTCTTCTTTTCCCCAGGTCATGCGTCTTCGAATGTTTCGCATATGTAATTCATTGAGCTTATAACGATCACTCACGTATCAAGATGTGAATACATTCTGATCTAAGAATTAGTGTTATACGTGACTCAACATTTCGTTGAATTACCATTGTAAAACACGAACAGTGATGGTACTTGATGAATAAATAAATGAAATGGTCACTAAGATGAGACTTACATCATCATCATCATCATCACCACCATCATTACCACTACCATCATCATCATTATCATCATCATCACCATTACTATCTACTACTTCGGTGTCAACTCTTTTTTTATGGTCATCGCTCTTTTTGCAAAGCCTCTGCTGAACTTTGGAACAAATTAAATTTTACATGTCAAAAACTGTCAGACTGTCAACGAATTCAAAACTTGTCTTAATACACAATTATTCAAAATTGCTTTTAATGTTCATATAGATGTACATTATATTTCATATATTGTAATTCGTAGGTTTATTTGTATTTGTTTCTGTTTAATATGTAATTGTTTGTCATTGTATTTTGTTTGTTATAGCGCTTAGAGACTTGGGTGGAAAGCCCTTTATAAGCACCGTTTTATACTATTATCATTACTATTTTTTTTTTTTTTTTTTTTGGGGGGGGGGAATATAAAAATGGTCAAACCTGATTCTACAAGGATACTAACAATTGCCGGAAAGAACGTAACAGGAAGGCAAATAAGTTGCATATGTTCTGTGGATGAACGAACGAGGGATGAGAGTATTGCGCAATTTTCTATGGCAAAATGCTTATTCACGAAGAAATTTCATGTTTTTCTTCCGAAAAGTTTTGTGGATGAACGGACGTGGAAAAGAGAGTATTGCGCAATTTCCTATGGCAAAATGCTTATTCATGAAGAAATTTCATGTTTTTTTCCCCGAAAAGATTTTCTCTTTTTAATATAGCTTTAGACGATTTTTTCTAGTCGCATATTCATGTATATTGTAAGTTTAGATTTGTGATGAATGTTAATACGAGGAGTAGCATTGACAGGTTAATGGCTTTTGCTACTCACTTACATCCACTTCTTCACAGCGTACTCATCTTTGCTCATTTGTATCACTTGCTATGTTCTGTACAATGCTGTTGTTAGATTGGTTATTGTTGCATATATTGCATTTTTAAGAGATGTGAAATAATTGAATTTGAATCTGAATCATCATCATCACCACCACCACCATCAACACCATCATGTAAATTTCAGAATCCAACTGTGCAATAATCAAATACGCCAATGATACTGTCATTAGTGGATTTCTAATGAACGATGCTAAAAGGTTTATTATGAGCAAGTCAAACAGTTCGTTGACTTGTGCGATAGTCGTCATCCTGAACGTAAACAAAACTAAGGAAATTATTTTTGACTTCCGCCGTTCACCCCAACCCCAATTACATGAATCTTTGGTAATCCATGATCATTGTATCGAACAGTTTTCAGAATATAAATACTTGGGAACAGTTGTTGACGAGAAGCTGAATTCGAATAGAAAGATTGTAGCTAGTAAAGCAAGCCAAAGATTGTACTTTCTGAGAAAACAACAAGAGCTCTTTTTTCATTCCTTTTCGGTCTATCATCTTACTCTGCTATCTCCTCTTATTTAGCGTAGGTCTTTACTTTTGTCATTATGTGTTCAAATTTGTTTGTAAATCTAATTGATGTTTTGTTTTGTGCACATTCATGTATTCTTATGTTATTGATTGTTATATTCTGCCAGTGGAGGCCAAATTTTTTTTTTTTTTTTTTACGTGAACAATAACATTTGAATCTTGAATTATGAATCTTGAATCATCACCACCACCATCATCATCACCACCACTATCATTATCGACGTCATCATTAAATACTCTCCACGCACTTTTTTTTATTCTCGTCTTGTTTTAAATCTCTCTTTTACTACTTATCAGTTTCATTGGAAAGCGATCATCATCTCAATAATCATGAAGAAGTTGGCTGTTCTGTTTCTCGTGCTTCTTATCTTGTAAGTATATACTACTCGGGCGCGTACGCAGGGGGGGGGGGATTGGGGTTAAACCCCCCCCCCCACCCCCCTTGAGTTTTTCTTATGTGTATGTTTTTCGGGAACCCCCCCCCCCCTTTTGAGCGTTGATTTTGTATTCTCCTTTTTTTTTTTTTTTTTCAATAAAAAAAAAAAATCGTAATGGATGACCCCAAAAAAGATGACCTTATCCCCCCCCCCCAAACGAAACGGAACGTCAAACGGTCAAATTTTCAATTTGTTGGGACCCCCCCCCAAAAAAAAAAAAATGTCCTCCTACCCCGCTTAGTCGTTGCGAAATTTTTGGCCCGATTTCAAAATGTTAACCCCCCCCCCCCCCCTTGAAAAAATCCTGCGTTCGCCACTGCTACCGCTACTACTTCTACCTCAACTACTGCTACTACTAATGCTACTATTGCTACTACTACTACTACTACTACTACTACTTATACTACTACTTGTACTTCTACTTCAACTACTGAACTATAATAGCAGGGTAGTCCACTGCCTGGACTGTTTCCGTGTCGCGCGCCCAATCTGCTGAAAAATAACACTTATTTTGGGGGGCTAAACGGGACGGGGGGGGGGGTGAACACTCCTTTGATTCTCAACACTCACTCTTCCCCACCCCCCACCCCCCCCCCCCCGTTGAGCAAAAAATCAAATACATTTTTTTTTCTACCAGGAGGGCCCATTTTCATTTGTTTTAAAATTAACGTTACCATTTTTTAAAAATAGGCCTACCTGTTTTTTTTTCACCAGGGGTCCCCCCCCCCCATGGATCCGCCCCTGGAATCATTGTATAATGATCATCAACGAAATTAATAGATCATTGATTGTTTTTTACCATTATCATTAATCGCGATGTAATTATGTATTGTAAAAGGCATTATTTATTCCCATGCTCACCGTTTCCTTCGAGTTTGGAAAAGGAATAGGGTCGAGCTGTCGGGATGATCTAAATTTGGTATTAAATCATAAAAGATATATATATGTATAATGTCTTACTATCATGTTGTATATATATTTATATTTTTTTTCTTCCTTTTATTTGAAAAGAAAAAGGGGAAACAAATTGTATAAAGTATTACGAGTAATATAATTTATTCTCACCCCTATATTATATTGCAGGTGAGACATGCAATAGTATGTTAATTTGTGTCACTCCTGGTTATTGTCATCTTTACTCTTACACTCAATTATCAATGTAATACACAAAAACTTGAATTTTTGTATCCAATGTACAAACATTTTAGAATGATCCTATCTGTTTGGATTGAAATCAATACATTCTGAATTTGAATTTGAATTTATTCTAAATGTCGTAACTTTCCTGTCTCTGAATTAATCTCATTTAGGAGCAGCGCCAATGCCGGCCTGCTGTCAGGCATCATTTTGGGTGCTGGAACTGCCGCAGTAGGAGTCGTTACAGCACCTGTAGCGCTTGCTGCTCTCGGCTTTACATCCGCCGGTATTGCTGCTGGCTCAGTGGGCGCGGCAATGATGTCAGCCGCCGCCGCCGCCAATGGGGGAGGTGTGGCCGCAGGGAGTTTGGTCGCTACGCTCCAAGCTGCTGGAGCAGCCGGTGTGGCACCCACTGTGACAGGCGTGGCTGTTGTCGTTGCAGAGACTTGTTTTGGTATCATACTTCTATAGGTCGCCCTTGGCTTAATCTAAGTTAATCAAACCGTCTTTTAGCCAATTCAATTTAATTTTGCACACTGTACCCTATGTCGATCTTCCCGTTGTACCCTAATCTTAAAAGTTACTCATGCAAATAAATATAATTATCTCCTTGTTAAAAAACTGCTGTTTTCATTTTAATTGATTTTGTCTCCTTTCTATTTCTAAAAGTTGTATTTTTGGTAATTTCAACCACCATATGAAGCCACCATAATCATAGTTTCATTCTCATTATTATTATTATTATTATTATTATTATCATCATCATTTGTAGAGGGTTACATCATTGAAATAATTTAAACTTTTCAGGGTAGCTTCAAGAAACTTTGACATTTGATTACATAAAGACAAAGTCCCGATCTTTTGAGGGGAGGGACAAGTAGACAGAAATTCTCCGACAAGCAAACATACTTCAGAGAAAATTTAACATGTATAATTAGCACATCGTAACTCTAGTTTTATGCCAGATTTGATTTGGATGCAGAAAGGATGCAGGCCCCTGCTCCTGAATCCTCCCAACGAGAACGTTGAGGTGAGATGTTTCATAATAAGAGCGCACAATTAAATGAAACTTCAATTGTTTCCATTAATTTTTAATACTAAACTTGCGTTCAACCCAACTTCATTTTGAAATGATATCGTAGTCTTCAGTTACTCCTTTTGTCATGCATGATGACTAATACATTTTCAAGTTGATGAACAAATTGTTGATTTTATGATGTTCCTGATGTATTAAGCCTATGATGTATATAAAGGGAAAAAATACCATACAAATTTCTGCATTTTTTTTTTCTTCAGATCGTAGAGAAGATCAAAGAATTGTCTTGGGAACCGCCTCATTTAGCACCACACACACAGAAATAAAAGGTGTTCTTGGGGAGTAAAACGAAATTGGAAAAATAGGGCGTCCCCTATTACACCTTTTAGGGAGTAAAACACGGAAATACGCAAGGGTGTACAGAATAGTCAGTTGAGGGGTGTAATTTTACACCCTATTTTAGTCAGACGAGCTCTGATTGGTCAATATATGCGCATGCGCTACATCAATGGCGCATCGTATCGATATAGGTACTGCCAAATGAAGGAAAATTAGCATAATTTACATATTTTAGTCATGTTGAGGGAATTAACATGTTTCATTTGGGCATATTATTTGTGTGAAAGTTATCTGATCAAGAATAAGGGGTTGTACCGAAAGTTATATTTGATAGTTTAATAAAATTAGCAGAAGTGTTGTTTTACTAACTAGTACATAATTGCCTTCTTATACGTGTAAGTAAAGGGAAGATTTCCGCTAAATAATCATATCTGATTGATACACGTCTGTAAAAAAAAAATAATACACACACTCACACGGTATTAAGGTAGGACTGTGTTTTTAGGAATTTCCACTACATTAATTTTGATCCGATAGGTTCATCCAGGCCAGCCTTACCGAGGCTAACTTTAAGTTGGTTCTTACAGTTTGCACTTGTGTTGAGTTCACACTAACTGTTGTTTAGGTAAGAATTAAAACTTTACAACATATAGCTCGAGATTCTGGTCTGATTTCTTTAGAGCAGTAAAATATTGACAAAAGGGTGAGAATCAGTGACTGTGTTAAGTGATTACGAAGCATGGATGATTGATTGCTCGAGGGATGATCATTTGGTTGATGCTGTGCATAAGAAGGGTGTAGATTTACTCCCCACAAGGTGTGGAATCGATCATATAGGGTATAAAATTCAACCACACGGGTGTAAATTTGAACCCATTTTTCATGAAAATGGAACCAAAAGGTGTTAATTAAGCGCCATTGGGTGCAAATTTCACTCCTTAAAGGGAGTAAAATTATAACCTTGGGGTGCAAATTTGCACCTTCTTGTGGGGCGTAAATTTATGTAAATGTAAAGCCTAGAGGGTGGGGCGTTCCCTTGTAGGGTATGGCCACACGGCACTAATGTCTCTTGGTGAGGCATTAATCTACTTGTGCCACTCCATTCCCAGGAGAGTAATGGGGACATTTGAGTTAGCCTTTGAGTTATGCCCTCACGGTGGTAGGAGTACTCCCAAAGGAGTGGAGATGGTGCACATTGTGCTTGAATAAATCCGTTAAACGGGGTAGGCTAATACTGTTAAGCGCTTAGAGACGGTTTAGAAGTGGCCCAAACATTGTGGAGCAGTGTGTGCAGCGCTTTGTAACCGCAAGGAATGGATTGGATTGGATTGGTATTTCGTTATCAGTAGAAGTATAGTAGCAGTCGTAGAATCGTTATTATTATCATTATTATAATGGTTGGACGACTTCCCCCCGGGACAACTACCCCCGGACAACTACCCTCTAGGACTGGGGCTAGTTGTCTGGGGGCAGTTGTCCGGGGGTAGTTGTCCAGGGGGTAGTTGTTCAAGGGGGTAGTCGTCCTAGAGGGTGGTCGCCCTAAGGGATAGTTTTCCTAAGGGGTCGTAGACTGGGGCGGTTATCCGGGTGTTGATGTCCAGGGTGTAGGTGTCCTAGAACCCATTTAATTATATCAAAGAGAGAGGGGAAAAGATCGTAGAGGGACTCGGAGAGATAGAGAGGATTGGACGAGCGAATACAGAGAGGGAGCTATAGGGGAGGGGAAGATGCAGGAGGAGAGAGATCCAGAAGAGGGGATGGGTGAACGAGTGATTTAAAAGGAGGGGAGGAGAGCGACAGAGGAAGAGAGAGGGGCATGGCTCTGTTCACAATGATGTATATTTTATATGTATTGTAATGTGTAGATTTGTTTGTTTTGTTTTGTTTTTAATATATAACTGTTTGCCATTGTATTTTGTTTGTTATAGCGCTTAGAGACTTCGATGAAAAACTTGCTCTAGTTTCAGGCCTGATAATTACCTGATTTGAATCGATTTCCCGATTTGTTTTTTCCCCCGATTTGTTGTTGTTGTTTTGTTTTGTTTTAGTCCACACTATCACCCCTGTAGTTTACAGCTCAGAATTCAATTTTTCTTTCTGGCAGGTTGTAATTTTCCTGATCATCGTGGTGGTCATCTGCCTCTTCCTCTACCTGATCATTCTCTTCTTCATGGATCCAGAGATGTTTAGATCCAAACTCACTGAACCCCAGATGGAAGACACGCTCACATCCTCAACCAGTAAGATCATTTATATTGTCATTTCAAGCTGATTTAAAGGTATCGACCAGTTTTTGGAAACGCCCCCCTCTCAAACAGAGAAATGGAAGCTCTTATTACCAATCATGTGAAATATGTTTTGACTAATACGTGATGGTACAAAGTTTGCCGGGAAACTGCCTACTAATTGATATCTTTGGTAAATTATTATATCTATCCGGACTGAATAGATATCCCACATGTTCGTGTAGTCCCATATACATCTTTCTGTATATAATGCTTGTAACTTTACCAAGACTGGGCCAAATTTCTTATCTGATCATTTTGATGATTCCAGAACCTTGCAGTACACACCAATACTTATATGCTAGATGATCAACCCTTTCTGATGGATTCCACACCGTTTCTTTCACAATGCAATCGCATGACCAGAACTCATCTTTAATATAATCTATAGGAAAGATTTCTTACTCTGTAGTTGGTTCAGCCGGTCATACAGTCAAACCTGTTTATTAAGGCTACCCAAGGGAAACAGAGAATGTGGCCTTTGTAGGCAGGTGGCTTTTCTAGACAGGTTCAACAACAAACATTTCAATCTTTGTGAAACACCCCCCCCCCCCCCCTGGACTGACTGTACCATGTAAATATCATACATTCCATCACAATAAGTACGGAAGATGAGCCGTAAGAACCTTTTAAAGAATTTCACAACACAAGATGAACAACTTGCGGTAATTATTGTTTTTATGTCGCCCCTTCTCTTAAACCCAGGATCCGTTCAGCACAGGGCAGCCATCATCCTATCTAGGTCGCGTGGGTAGCGCGCAGAGAAGATCGAGATCACAGGTTCAACAACAGAGGGAGAATATCTTCGATAGACACACCATACTCAGCTGAATCAGCAGTTCTACTGCCGCTCTCTTCCCATTATCAGGGCCCCATTTCACAAAACTTGTCATCAGTGACAAATAAGAGTTTTTGTTAAATGCTAGTGAAATCCTTGCTTCTGATTGGTTATCAGTAGATTTGTCACTGATTTTTGTCATTTTTCATTGAAAAAAAGGTTTTGTGAAACAGGTCCCAGTTCATCTAATAATCATGGATAGCAAATCACAAAGTACAAGTTCCTGCACATCCTATTGAAACAATAAACTATCACAAATTTAAATTCTGTAGATTTTTGAAGTCCCTTGAGAAACCAATGGTGAGAACAACCAGTGGCATGAATGGTCTGCCATAGTTCAAGTACAACTTAAGCCAATCATAGTCTTTGTGGAACACCCCCCCCCCCCTGGAATCTTACTGCTCCCAATATTTTTGCCTGCAATTTAGTAGAGATCCTACGTTTTAGATCGCTGTGGTCTTCCCTAGGGTAGACCAAATTATCCTTGCCATGTTCTCATGCCTTGTAATGAGAATGGGGTCACTGATGTTAACAGTATATCAATTTCTTTCAGTGTCCTCTTTCTCATTGCAAGAGATAGGGTGATCCAGCATGCGCTAGATCGCCTATCTCTTGTACTGAGAATGGGGTCAATGATGTTATATTATGTTGTATACTTATTTCTTTCAGTGACCCATTTCCCATTACAAGAGATACGCGATTGGGTGATCCAGCATGCGCTAGATCGCCTATCTCTTGTTATGAGAATGGGGTCACTGATGTTATATTGTATATGAATTTCTTTCAGTGACCCTTTTCTCATTACGTAGGAATAGGGTGATCCAGCATGCGCTAGATCGCCTATCTCTTGTAATGAGAATGGGGTCACTGATGTTATATTATATGTATATTAAAGTCTTGTAGCATTGCATAATTTGGTATAGAAAATCTTTCTTTGGAACAAACTCCACAACATCCATATTTATGTCAAGAAGGAAAGACAAATAATTGAATGGCCCTAACAATGTACAACATTAAAATGCTTGTTTAAAGATAAAGGTGAGTTCTGGTAAAAAAAAAAGAAAACAAATTCTCACAGATTCAAACGAAACTTACACGGAATGTTCAAGATTACAAATAAATGTAATTTGCCAACAATTGAAATTTTCCCAGGATGCATTACATTTATTAAAAAAATAAAATTCTTGTTTTTGATCTGCTAGCCTCGGTGGAGATAGGGTCAAAGTCTTATCTACACACGCACTATGTGCTTGTATGTTTTATGTTGCTATTGCTATTGTTTTTAATAAAGTAAACACGCAAAATCTATTTACAGCATATTGATCTGAAATGATTTATCTCTATTCTGTTAAAAGTTTTGAACTACATTTATTTTTTATACGAATTATTGCACTATCATTTATATTATATGTTGTTGCTTTATTCAAGATTTGACTTAAAATATAACATGTTTTGTTTCCAACTTTAGCTGTGATTTAAAAAGCATCCCTTTGCAATTTAGTTTGACATACTAAACAAGAGAAGTGAATATTTATTATTGTTCTGTACATATTCCCTACACTATGTAAATTTGCACAATGACAGGTTTTTAATTATAATTAAATAGCAATAATATGAATGTTATCACAATTTTCATATTTTATTAATGATGATGTTGATGATAACATTGATGCTGGTGACGATGATAATGAAAATGATGATGATGATACTGATGGAGATGATGTTGATGATAATGATGTTGATTGTGATAGTGATGATGATGATGTTGATTATAATAAAGATGATGATGATGTTGATGATGATGGTGATGATGATAATGAAGATGATGATGAAGATGATGATGTTGAAGATGGTGATGATGATAATAATGTTGAAGATGGTGATGAAAATGATGTTGATTGTGACAGTGATGATGATGAAGATGATGTTGATTATAATGAAGATGATAATGATGTTGAAGATGGTGACGATAATGAAAATTATGTTGATGGTGATGAAGATGATAATGGAGATGAGGATGATGATAATGAAGATGGTGATAATGATGATAAAAGCAATGAAACAACGACAACAACAATAACATCTTTCTATCTTGTCTCTGCCATGTGTTTCCGTGTCTGAGTTGTCTGCACTATCTCTTTGTCCAACTCTGTATTCTGGCTTTTTGGGGCCAGTTTCTCGAAACCGTCATAAGTCTAAGTTCGTAGACATCCCATAGAAACGCGTGTTACTGTACACAATGCGCAGAATTGTCACCTCTCAGATATGTGAATAGTTAATTAGTAATCATTCACAAACCATTTGAGACATATATAGATATGAAACTGCATAGACTTATTCTTTATGAGATACTCTATCAAATGAATATACCAAGGTTAATAATTGTTCGTCACTCCATGGCCAAGATCCCCCCTCTTGGCTGAAAGAGTACCAAAATAGCCAGGCCTCTTTAGGGTTAAACTTAAACACTTCCCCTTGGATCAGATAAAGACCTAACATTTTAAAAACGAGCCTCATTTTCTTCAGTATACAAGTTCAGTATACAAATTTATGTCTGAAAATTTGCATCAATTCCTTCGTCTTCCAATCACTCAATTTGTGACAATGTTTAATAGTTTAAAAGGTTGAAAGGTTTGAAAAGTTGAAAGGTTGGAAAGGTTGAAAGGTTGAAAAGGTTGAAAGGTTTGAAAGTTTGAAAGGTTTGAAAGGTTGAAAGGTTTGAAAGGTTGAAAGGTTTGAAAGGTTGGAAGGTTGAAAAGGTTTGAAAGGTTTGAAGGTTGAAAGCTTGGAAAGGTTGAAAGGTTTGAAAGGTTGAAAGGTTTGAAAAGTTGAAAGGTTGGAAAGGTTGAAAGTTTGAAAGGTTGAAATGTTTGAAAGGTTGAAAGGTTGGAACTTTGAAAGGTTTGAAAGGTTGGAAGGTTTGGAAGGTTGAAAAGGTTTGAAAGGTTTAAAAGGTTGGAAGTTTGAAAGGTTTGAAAGGTTGGAAGGTTGAAAGGTTTGAAAAGTTGAAAGGTTGGAAAGGTTGAAAGTTTGAAAGGTTGAAATGTTTGAAAGGTTGAAAGGTTTGAAAGGTTGGAACTTTGAAAGGTTTGAAAGGTTGAAAGGTTTGGAAGGTTGAAAAGGTTTGAAAGGTTTAAAAGGTTGGAAGTTTGAAAGGTTTGAAAGGTTGGAAGGTTGAAAGGTTTGAAAGGTTGGAAGGTTGAAAGCTTGGAAAGGTTGGAAAGGTTGAAAGGTTGAAGGTTTGAAAGGTTGGAAAGGTTTGAAATGTTTGAAAGGTTGAAAGGTTTGAAAGGTTGAAGGTTTGAAAGGTTTGAAAGGTTGGAAGGTTTGAAAGGTTGAAAGGTTGAAAGGTTTGAAAGGTTGAAAGGTTTGGAAGGTTTAAAAGGTTGAAAGGTTGAAAGGTTTGAAAGGTTTGGAAGGTTTGAAAGGTTTAAAGGTTTGAAAGGTTTGAAAGGTTGAAAGGTTTGGAAGGTTTGAAAGGTTGAAAGGTTTGGAAGGTTTGAAAGGTTGAAAGGTTTGAAAGGTTGAAAGGTTTGAAAGGTTGAAGGTTTGAAAGGTTGAAAGGTTTGAAAGGTTGAAGGTTTGAAAGGTTGAAACTTGAAAGGTTTAAAAGGTTTGAAAGATTGGAATGTTGAAAGGTTGAAAGGTTTAAATGACTAACAGCAGGTTACTACAATACAAATACACAACTCCTCCCCCCCCCAAAAAAAAAAAAAAAAAATTATACTAATGATGCATGCGCATGTGTTCATTTTATACGATCTATCCGCACTCGAGTTGAGGCTGTGTGTAACTATCGCACGAAGCCGTTAGGCTGAGTGCGATAGATACACACAGCATCAACGAGGGCGGATAGATGGTATAATAAACGAATGAAAACATGCATCATTTGTTTTATACAACGAAACTCCTAGATCCTTGTTATTTGATGTAAAAAGAATTGATTCAAGATTGTTTCGTAACAGTATATGGCTGACAAATAAATCTCAAGTTCTCAATTTAGTGCGCACACATGGTATAGACAGTGGCGTACGCAGGATTTTTTCAAGGGGGGTTTTAAAATCGGGCCCAAAATTTCGCAACGACTCAGCCAGCCGCTGAATTAGCGGGGGGGGGGGGGTGGGGTGGGTAAGAGGACACAAAAAAAAAACAATTACCAAAGGGGGGGGGGGGGTTTCCTCCAAAATACACACATACAAAATACCAAAGGGGGAGTTTAATCCCCTGACCCCCCCCCCCCCCCCCCTGCGTACGCGCCTGAGTATAGACATAGCAAGCGCACTTACCTCTACACCCATTTAGGCATAATGCTGCGCAAGAATAGGCCCATGCACACGCAGTATTAAGCGCTCTAACCTCTACGCGCATTACTGCGCGCTCTGAAAACGAGTTCAATAGTACGGGAAAATATTGCTCTCCTTTTCATGAAAACGAGTGCAATAGGCTCAGTAATTGGATCACACGTGACCGCGCATGACCAATCATTTGATTAGGATCTGGGAGTGAGTTGTATAAATATATATATATAACATATTGTATATAGCTTGTTGAGTGCAGTGTCTTTCACAGAACGGTGTTTAGCGGGGAATCCCAACTGAGACGTCGCTTCAAAATCTCACTTACATTCACTGTCACATATATCGGTTATCAAAAGGACTGAACAAGGAGCGGATATCCAGTTTGGTAATTAGAGATTGATTTTGTATCGATATTATTATTATTGATATTATTTCTCTTAATTTTCACCGAGCTTCATTGTTATACTGCCCTTTATCCTTCTGTTCCTCTTCTTCTTCTTCTTCTTCTTCTTCTTCTGATTCTGCTTCTTCTTCTTCTTCTTCTATGTTGTTCTTCTTAATAGTAGGTATAGCACACCAAAAATAAGTACAACAAACACATGTTTTTTGATGATTGCAAATGATCAAGCTTTATGTAAGCTTCAAAAAACAAAAAACAGAATTGAAATCGGTCAATGCGTTGTGATTTTATACCATTTTTTTGATATCGCAAAATTACCGAAAAACCTGCCAGAAATGGTCAAATTGGCAAAAATTGCAAAATTCTACAAAGTTGACAACTTAATTCATCACTTTCTTGGACACAAATAATAAATTAAATTATCAGAAACTAAAATATCATCTTTGAGGTAAAAAATACAAAAAAGAAAATTGATATATCTATTACCGTTTTGAAAACAGAAGCAAACAAAATAAGTCATTTTTGCCATTTTTGCGAATCTGCAGATATGAAAAAGTTGTGAAAATAACTAAGTCCGTCTAATTAATATGCGCATAAGTAATCAAATCAAAACCGAACGTGATACATCAATGAAACCTATGTATATCAGACAGGTATGGACAAATATTTTTTTTGAAGAAAAAAAAAATTATGAATATTCATCAAATATGCAAATTAGGTCATTTCAGCTAATTATATATATAGGAAAGTCAAACTGTTCATTTTGTTGGCATTTTTTTAAATCATATATTTATAGATCATATTTACACCAAATGCCTATAAAATATGGCGATGGAAATTACTTGGATCACCGTTACAGCTATTTTCTCATATGTTTCACAAATTATTCAGAAAAACCGAACAAATGATAAGAATCTGCAGACTTTCAGCTACATCACAGTATAGTTTATTTTTTTTAATGTCAGATTTGAGGATTTATGACGATTTTCCGAGAAACCATTCAATTCAACAGGCCATAACATTCCACAGGGACTGAATTTCAGAAAAAAACAAAATTTGGTGACCCCAGTACAGTTGTGGCTACCTTGAGTGTAAATAATAAATTGATTCAATGAGTGAAACATATGAGAATATTGCATTTTTGTTGGGGAGTTTTATACATTGAAGTGCATTTTCACCACGCAGAATAACAGTCAATGGGCGATCAGCGGGCCATGTCTCACATGGCTGAAAAGACAATATTCTAATTAATAATTTAACATTTTTTTCATATGCCTATAACAATGAAACTACACAGAATTGTAGTTAAAGGTATGCTTGAAAGATATGTGAAATAAAAATTTAAAAATATTGTTCAGTTTTTTTTTAAATAAATTTACGAAAATTGCTATTTCTGACTACTGTTGTGTGTGTGTGTATGTGCATGGGGCAGACTGTGTGCACAGGCAGTGTGATCACCCTATTAATAGCGTTTCTTCTTTATCTTCTTTATTAGTTCCACATGTGCCCATGTATTGCAAATTCTTCTCCACTTTTTCCTTTTTGTTATTATCATCCTTTTCATTTTCTTTATCTTCTTCTTCCTCTCCTAGGCTTGTTACTTAAAGATAAAGTTGAGTTCATGTTATGCGATTCATTGTGAAAGAATCGGTGTAGAATCGATCAGAAAAAGTTGATCATGTAGCATATATTTTCTCTTTGATGTTCTTCCACACTTGCATAATTAACATTGAAAACGCTCACACATTATTTGTCACCTCTCTCCAGAACTCAACTTTCTCTTTAAGCTAACTGTATCCCAAATTGTTAAACGACTGTCTTCTTTTCCCCAGGTCATGCGTCTTCGAATGTTTCGCATATGTAATTCATCGAGCTTATAACGATCACTCACGTATCAAGATGTGAATACATTCTGATCTAAGAATTAGTGTTATACGTGACTCAACATTTCGTTGAATTACCATTGTAAAACACGAACAGTGATGGTACTTGATGCATAAATAAATGAACTGGTCACTAAGATGAGACTAACATCATCACCATCATCATCATCATCACCACCATCATTACCACCCCCATCATCATCATTATCATCATCATCGCCATCACCATTACTTTTACTACTTCGGTGTCACCTCTTTTTTATGGTCATCGCTCTTTTTGCAAAGCTTCTGCTGAACTTTGGAACAAATTAACTTTTACATGTCAAAAACTGTCAGACTGTCAACGAATTCAAAACTTGTCTTAATACACAATTATTCAAATTTGCTTTTGATTTTCATATTGATGTACAGTATATTTCATATGTATTGTAATTTGTAGGTTTATTTGTATTTGTTTCTGTTTAATATGTAATTTTTTGTCATTGTATTTTGTTTGTTATAGCGCTTAGAGACTTCGGTGGAAAGCGCTTTATAAGCACCGTTTTTATATGTCCCGTTTGCAGGCCAAACAAATGAAAAGGTTAATTTCCAATGGCATTTGAAAGATAATACTAATTTAGAACTCCCCTTAAAAAAGTGGGGCTTCAAAAAGTCTTTAAGTTGGAAAATAACGACTATTAGTTGTCAAATCGACTTAGGAGCTATAGAGCCAATAAGTAATAGTCTTGATTTTCAGACCATTGTACCGCATGGTTGTACGTTTTATGCTGCGCAAAGATTCAATCAGTTTAATTTTGGCCATTACAAGAAGTGGATTATTGATGTAGACAAATGCTCATGTACCCTTTACAGCTCATTTTATGTATGTTATTACCAAAGAAGGAAAAAAGCCAGTCTGTCACTCAATAGTGTCTGACAGTGGAGTCTAGCAAGTAAACGAGTTTCCTTGCATAATTTGAATATTCGGACACTGCTAACGTTTAAATTTCACAGATAGGACATAGACCCTAGTCTACATGACATATTCATAATTCCTGCAAAGTTCTACAACATTTGAGGTTGGCTGCAAAATGGACATAGTATCTTTAAGGGAAGTACTTTTTTTTTGGGGGGGGGATGTAAAAAAGGTCAAACCTTATGATCTACAAACAAACTAACAATTGCCGGAAAATCGTGACAGGAAGGCACATAAATTGAATATGTTTCTGTGGATCAACGAACGAGGAAAAGAGAGTATTGCGCAATTTTCTATGGCAACATACTTATTCACGAAGAAATTTCATGTTTTTTCCCGAAAAGAGATTCATGTATATTGTAAGTTTTGATTTGTGATGAATGTTAAGACGAGGAGTAGCCTTGACAGGTTAATGGCTTTTGCTACTCACTTACATCCACTTCTTCGCAGCGTACTCATCTTTGCTTATTTGCATCACTTGCTATTTTCTGTACAATGCTGTTGTTAGATTGGTTATTGTTGCATATATTGCATTTTTAAGAGATGTGAAATAATTGAATTTGAATCTGAATCATCATCATCACATCATGTAAATTTCAGAATCCAACTGTGCAATAATCAAATACGCCGATGATACTGTCATTAGTGGATTTCTACTGAACGATGCTAGGGTTTATTTTGAGCAAGTCAAACAGTTCGTTGACTGGTGCGATAGTCGTCATTTGGTCCTGAATGTAAACAAAAAACTAAGGAAATTATTTTTGACTTCCGCCGTTCACCCCAACCCCAATTACATGAATCTTTGGTTATCCATGATCACTGTATCGAACAGGTTTTAGAATATAAATACTTGGGAACAGTTGTTAAAGAGAAGATGAATTGGAATAGAAAGATTGTAGCTAGTAAAGCAAGCCAAAGATTGTACTTTCTGAGAAAACAACAGGAGCTCTTTTTTCATTCCTTTTCGGTCTATCATCTTACTCTGCTATCTCCTCTTCTTTAGCTTAGGTCTTTACTTTTGTCATAATGTGTTCAAATTTGTTTGTAAATCTAATTGATGTTTTGTTTTGTGCACATTCATGTATTCTTATGTTATTGATTGTTATATTCTGCCAGTGGAGGCCAAATTTCTTTGTTTTTTTTAACGTGAACAATAACATTTGAATCTTGAATTATGAATCTTGAATCATCACCACCACCATCATCATCACCACCACTATCATTATCGACGTCATTATTAAATACTCTCCACGCACTTTTTTTTATTCTCGTCTTGTTTTAAATCTCTCTTTTACTACTTATCAGTTTCATTGGAAAGCGATCATCATCTCAATAATCATGAAGAAGTTGGCTGTTCTGTTTCTCGTGCTTCTTATCTTGTAAGTATATACTACTCAGGCGCGTACGCAGGGGGGGGGGGGGGGGGGGATTGGGGTTAAACCCCCCCCCCCCTTGAGTTTTTGTTATGTGTATGTTTTTCGGGAAACCCCCCCCCCCTTTTGAGCGTTGATTTTTTTTTTCCTCCTTTTTTTTTCTTCTTTTTTTCAATTAAAAAATAAATAAAATCGTAATGGATGACCCCAAAAGAGATGACCTTACCCCCCCCCCCCCCCAAACGAAACGGAATGTCAAACGGTCAAATTTTCAATTTGTTGGGACCCCCCCCCCCCCCCCCCCCAAAAAAAAAAAAAAAAAAAAATGTCCTCTTACCCACCCCCCCCCCCCCCACCCCCCGCTTAGTCGTTGCGAAATTTTTGGCCCGATTTTAAAATGTTAAACCCCCCCCCCCTTGAAAAAATCCTGCGTACGCCACTGCTACCGCTACTACTTCTACCTCAACTACTGCTACTACTAATGCTACTACTGCTACTACTACTACTACTACTACTACTACTTCTACTACTACTACTACTACTACTACTACTTATACTACTACTTATACTTATATACTTATACTTACTAGTAAAGAAATTGAATTGTACAAATAGTTGTGGCATTGATGAATTCAATCCTGATGTCATAAAGAATGTAATACACTATATTGTTACACCATTGTGTTATATTTTCAATTTATCGATTTCTACTGGAGTTGTTCCCTCTAGATTGAAAATTGCAAAAGTTGTACCTGTTCATAAAAAAGTGATATTCATAAAGTTGATAATTATAGGCCTATATCTATACTTCCTTATTTTTCAAAAATCTTAGAAAGGCTCGTCTATAATCGTACATATAGCTATTTATGCACAAATTCTATTTTGAATGATAGTCAGTATGGTTTTTTAAAGCATGTGTCGACAGAAATGGCTGTTATTGATCTTCAAGATTATTTAATTAGTGTATTTAATAAAAAATTGCATGCTATTGGTGTTTTCTTAGATTTAAGCAAGGCATTTGATACAATTTATTTTTCTATATTATTATCCAAACTTGCCGGTTATGGGATAAGAGGTTTACCACTCCTCTGGTTCAAAAGTTATTTACATAATAGAACTCAATGTGTATCATTTAATGGTGTTTTATCTGATTATTCGGAAATCTCATGTGGTGTGCCCCAGGGGTCAATCCTGGGGCCCCTTCTGTTTTTACTTTATATTAATGACCTTCCATATTGTTCTGATAAATTGAAATTCATTCTTTTTGCTGATGACACCAATATCCTCTACACCTCAAATGACATTGGATCTTTATATAGCACGTTAAATATTGAATTGCGGAAAGTATCGAATTGGTTTAAATGCAATAAATTAATCTTGAATGCTGGAAAGTCAAATTTTATATATTTGCATTCCAAATATAAACCGGTTTCTACAGAGCTCCTCAATTCATATCAAATAAAAATGGATGATAATGTTCTTAATCGTGTTGCTAATACCAAGTTCTTGGGTATTTTTATTGACGAAAACTTATCCTGGAAAACACATATATCCCATATTAATAAGATAATGTCTAGGAATACTGGTGTCATCAGCAAACTCCGCCATACTTTGCCTCAATCTGTTCTTCTTATGTTATACAATACACTTATATTACCGTTTCTTAGTTATTGCAACATTGTTTGGGCAAACACATACCCAACCAAACTGCATCGTTTATATATTCTACAAATGAGGGTTGTAAGAAATATAACGCTATCTCATTATCAATCTCATTCAAGACTACTTTTTAAACAACTTAATATATTGAATGTATACCAGTTAAATGAATATTTGTGTGCTATACTTATATTTAAGAACGAAAAAAGTCTGCTTCCTGAAAACTTATCCGATATGTTTATAACAAACAGTACAATACATAACCATAATACTAGAAATAAGAAGAAATATCACCGATGGTGTGTTAATACAAATTTTGCATCATATTCTTGCAGACATCATGCACCTGAAATTTGGAACTTGCTTCCAACTAATATAACTTCAATCTCATTTTACAACAGTTTTAAACGTAATCTTAAAAGTTTCTTGATTGCGCATGACTCTCACTGAATGTATTTATCTAGCTTGTTACCCCTTTCTCTCTCTCTCTCTCTCTCTCTCTTTCTTTCTTCCCCTTTGCTATCTTCTGACTTTTTCATCCTACCATGTTGTATATCATGTACTGGGTTTGTGCCGGTTGTTATGCAATTTCTGAATGATACTATCCGAAACTTTACTTGTTACTTGTTTTCTTACTATGTTTATTATATCTAATTTGATAGGAAGCTGTCCAGACAAAACCTTTTCTTGTTTTTTTTACAGCTGTGCCTTATTCTGTTTTGTATTAATTCATTTCACATGTATATACTATCCCAATTTATGTATTATATTGTACATGAAATTGTATGTTTTTACTTTGTAAAAATGTTTTTAAAGATGGAATTCAATAAACTGAACTGAACTACTTCTACTTCAACTACTGAACTATAATAGCAGGGTAGTCTACTGCCTGGACTGTTTCCGTGTCGCGCGCCCAATCTGCTGAAAAATAACACTTATTTTGGGTGGCTAAACGGGGGGGGGGGGGCGGGTGAACACTCCTTTGATTCTCAACACTCACTCTCCCCCACCCCCCACCCCCCACCCCCCCCCCCCCGTTGAGCAAAAAATCAAATACATTTTTTTCTTCTGCCAGGAGGGCCCATTTTCATTTTTTTTTTAAATTAACGTTACCATTTTTTAAAAATAGGCCTACCTGTTTTTTTTCACCAGGGGTCCCTCCCCCCATGGATCCGCCCCTGGAATCATTGTATAATGATCATAAATGAAATTAGTAGATCATTGATAGTTTTTTACCATTATCATTAGTCGCGATGTAATTATGTATCGTAAAAGGCATTATTTATTCACATGCTCACCGTTTCCTTCGAGTTTGGAAAAGGAATAGGGTCGAGCTGTCGGGATGATCTAAATTTGGTATTAAATCATAAAAGATATATATATGTATAATGTCTTACTATCATGTTGTATATATATTTATATTTTGTTTTCTTCCTTTTATTTGAAAAGAAAAAGGGGAAACAAATTGTATAAAGTATTACGAGTAATATAATTTATTCTCACCCCTATATTATATTGCAGGTGAGACATGCAGTAGCATGTTAATTTGTGTCACTCCTGGTTATTGTCATCTTTACTCTTACACTCAATTATCTATGTAATACACAAAAACTTGAATTTTTGTATCCAATGTACAACAATTTAGAATGATCCTATCTGTTCGGATTGAAATCAATAAATTTTGAATTTGAATTTGAATTTGAATCCTGTCTCTGAATTAATCTCATTTAGGAGCAGCGCCGATGCCGGCCTGCTGTCATGCATCATTGTGGGTGTTGGAACATGGGCACTAGGAGCCGTTGTAGCACCTATAGCGCTTACGGCTATCGGCTTTACAACGGCTGGTATTGCTGCTGGCTCATTTGCTGCGGGAATGATGTCAAGCGCCGCCGTCGCCAATGGGGGAGGTGTGGCCGCAGGGAGTTTGGTCGCTATGCTCCAAGCTACAGGAGCTGCCGGACTTGGTTATGGGGTATCCGTTAGGGCAGGCGTGGCTGCAGCCAGTGCAAAGGCTGATTATGATAATAAACATTCTTTTTGAAAATTAGAATTGCTGATGTACCATACTTCCATAGGTAGCCCTTGGCCTCATCTAAAATAATCAAACTGTAATTTTAGCCGATTCAATTTAATTTTGCAATTACTGTAGGCCTACCCTATGTCAATTTCGCCAATGTACCCTAATCTTAAAAGTTACTCATGCAAATAAATATAATTATCTCCTTAATTGTTAGAAAACTGCTGTTTTCATTTTAATTGATTTTGTCTGCTTTCTCTTTCTAAAAGTTGTATCTTTGGTAATTTCAACCACCAAATAAAGCCACCATAATCATAGTTTCATTCTCATTATTATTATTATTATTATTATTATTATTATTATTATTATCATTATTTTGTAGAGGGTTTAACATCATTGAAATAATTTAAACTTTTCAGGGTAGCTTCAAGAAACTTTGACATTTGATTACATAAAGACAAAGTCCCGATCTTTTGAGGAGAGGGACAAGTAGACAGAAATTCTCCGACAAGCAAACAAATTGAAGAGAGAATAACTCTAGTTTATGCCAGATTTGATTTTGATGGGGAAAGGATGCAGGCCCCTGCTCCTGAATCCTCCCAACGAGAACGAGATACATTTTGAATATAATAAGGGCTAGTAAATAATTATCTTTCCTCATTGTTTCATAATAAGAGCGCACAATTAAACGAAGCTTAAATTGTTTCCATTCATTTTTAATACTATACTTGTGTTCAACCTAACTTCATGTTGAAATGATATCGTAGTCTTCAGTTACTCCTTTTGCCGTGCATGATGACTAATAAATAAAAGTTGATGATTTTATTTTTTTATTTGATGATGTTCCTGATGTATCAGGCCTATGGTGTATATTAAGGGAAATTTCTGCATTGTATTTTTTTCCTTCAGATCGTAGAGAAGATCAAAGAATTGTCTTGGGCACCGCCTCATTTAGCACCACACACAGGGAAATAAAAGGTGTTTGTGGGGAGTGAAACTAAATTGGAAAAATAGGGCGCCCCCTATTACACCTTTTAGGGAGTAAAACACGGAAATACGCAAGGGTGTACATAATAGTCATTTGAGGGGTGTAATTTTACACCCTATTTTAGTCAGACGAGCTCTGATTGGTCAACATATGCGCATGCGCTACAGCAATGGCGCATCGTGTCGATATAGGTACTGCCAAATGAAGGAAAATTAGCATAATTTACATAATTTAGTCATGTTGGGCGAATTATCATGTTCCATTTGGGCATATCATTTGTGTGAAAGTTATCTGATCAAGAATAAGGGGTTGTACCGAAGGTTATATTTGATAGTTTAATGAAATAAGCAGAAGTATTGTTTCACTAACTAGTACATGCCTCCTTATACGTGTAATTAAAGGGGAAAATTTCGATATATAATCATATCTGATTGATACACGTCTGTAAACAAAAACCAATACACACACACATACGGTAAGGTAGGACTGTGTTTTTAGGAATTTCCACTACATCCGATACGTCCATCCAGGCCAGCCTCACCGAGGCTAACTTTAAGTTGGTTCTTACAGTCTGCACTTGTGTTGAGTTCACATTAACTGTTGTATAGGTATTTTACTAAGCATTAAAACTTTACGACATATAACTCGAGATTCTGGTCTGATTGATTGCTCGAGGGATGATCAATTGGTTGATGCTTTGCATGAGAAGGGTGTAGATTTACTCCCCACAACGTGTGGAATCGATCATATAGTGGATCATTATAGGGTATAAAATTCAAACACACGGGTGTAAATTTGAACCCATTTTTCATGAAAATGGAACCAAAAGGTGTTAATTAAGCACCAGTGGGTGCAAATTTCACTCCTTAAAGGAAGTAAAATCATAACCTTGGGGTGTAAATATATTTAAATGTAAAGTCTAGAGGGGTGGGGGCGTTCCCTTGTAGGGTATGGCCACACGGCACTAATGTCACTTGGTGAGGCATTAATCTACATATGCCACTCCATACCCAAGAGAGTAATGGGGACATGGTGCGGTATGATGATGAAAGCCTTAGAGTTATGCCCTCACGGTGGAAGGAGTACTCCTAAAGGAGTGGAGATGGTGCACATTGTGCTTGGATAAATCCTATAAACGGGGTCATACTGTTAAGCGCTTAGAGACGGTTTATTAGTGGCCCAAACATTGTGGAGCGGTGTATGCAGAGCTTTGTAACCGCAAGGAATAGATTGGATTGGATTGGTATTTCGTTATTAATAGAAGTATAGTAGCAGTCGTAGAATCGTTATAATTATCAGTATTATTATTATTATCATCATCATCATTATACTCCTCATGGACGGGCAATATAAAAGCATCCTATTCATTTGATTCGTATCCAAACATCCACCCCCGGATAATCATCCCTAGTCTACTACCCCTTAGGACAACTACCCCCTCGGGCAACCACCCTCTAGGACGACTATCCGCCGGGACAACTACCCCGGACAACTACCACCCAGATAACTACCCCCTAGGACAACTACCTACCGGACAACTACCCCCGGACATTTACCCCCGGACAACAACCCCCTAGATAGTTGTCCGGGGGTAGTTGTCCTAGGGGGTAGTTGTCTGATTTGATTATATCAAAGATAGAAGGGGAAAGATCGAGAGGGACTCGGAGAGATAGAGAGGGTTGGACGAGCGAATACAGAGAGGGAGCTATAGGGGAGGGGAAGATGCAGGAGGAGAGAGATCGAGAAGAGGGGATGGGTGAACGAGTGATTTAAAAGGAGGGAAGGAGAGCGACGGAGGAAGAGAGAGGGGCATGGCTCTGTTCACAATGATGTATATTTCATATGTATTGTAATGTGTAGGTTTGTTTGTTTTGTTTTGTTTTTAATATATAACTGTTTGCCATTGTATTTTGTTTGTTATAGCGCTTAGAGACTTCGATGAAAAGCGCTTTATAAGCACCGTTTTTATTATTATTATTATTATCCATAATTGTTAAGTCCAACTTAGAGAAAATTTCAACTTGTGAAACACCCCCCAGAGCTTCGATATAAACTTGGATATTGAGTGCAGAGCCATTTACACACAAAGAGCTTACGAGTACCAGCAGATATGTAAATAGGGACTTTTAGATTTGCGTGGACTGATAGGTGTGACGTCCATTCAAGGTAGTGCATTAAAAGGACGTCGATCGTAGCAATCCCCATTGTTTTCGTGTGAAGTCCCTATTAACGGAGGGGAAGTGCATGAGTGAGTATCTTCGTCCATGACAAAGTCATGTAAAGAGAGAAACATAAATATTCTGGAATCATCCCTGATAATGTATTCACAATGTAGGGGAATACCAATGTCTACTAAACATGGTATATTTTCGCGTTGAGGTTCCCTTTTTGTAGGTGCCCCTTATTTGCAGAAAGTGCCTTTTTTGTTGGTGCCCCCTTCCACTTTGTATGACCCTCCACGACCCCTGTGCAAACCCTATTCTGAAATCAAACTTAAAAACAAATCATAACCCCAACCCTATACCCTATGGGTACCTATACCGCATGGTACCGGTAGGAAGGAATTCCTTGAATGCTGTGAGCGCCGAAATCGGATGAGACCGAGGCCTTAAATCGATCGCAAAATAAAGATTGGAAGCTCCACAATTTGGAATAGATATTGCTGCTTTCGTGAATTCCTTTTTGCCATTGACAAAGTTAAATTGGTTAAAAGTCACAACAGTGAATAATATAAAGCTCGTTTGTCAGATTCATCATGATTTGGAATCCAATGTAAGATTTAGTTTCTAATAATTGTCCCTCCACACCCCTCCAAAATGTTGGTGTTGTCTTAAATGCGGAAATATGATCGGCCGGTAATTCTGAGGAGAAGTGTATTAATTCTGCACCAAAGTACGTACCTGAAGTACGTTGCAATCTTTCTGGAGTCATGCTGCAAGCAACTAGGACACTGCATATTGACACTGCGGTTAAAAGAGCCAATCAGACGTTATGACTCATAAAGAGAACTTTCACAAGACTACCAAGAGACACATTACCAATCTTGTTCATGACCATTGTTCGCCCTCTTCTTGAATATGGGAATGTCATCTGGCATCCAAGGTTTAAGGCTAAAGCAGTGAAAGTTGAGAAGGTGCAAAGAAGAGCAACAAAGTTAATTCCCGAGATCAGACAACTACCCTATCAAGACTAAAAAGACTAAAAACCTCAGAATGTATTCACAGCAATACAGAAAGATGAGAGGCGACATGATTTAGGTCTACAAGCTGATGAACGGCCTCGTACACTCCGATCCCGCAGCCTTTTTCACATCTGCACCTCATGAAGCTACAAGGGGACATCACCAGAAGCTGTATATGCAAAGGAGCAACACAGCCCTAAGACGAAACAGCTTCAGTCAGAGAGTAGTAGAATCCTGGAATAGTCTTCCTACATCTGTCATCTCCGCATCTTTACTCACTTCTTTCAAGATTAGATTGGACAAGCACTGGTCCTCTCAGCACCAAATGCTTCCATAAAATTAATATGTGCGTCCACCCGCCATCCGAGCAAAAATAGTTCAGGTTCATTAGAACGAAGCACCACTCAATGAAACGACCGGAAGTTTCAACAGGATCACCTCACACTTCCGTTTACTGATGCTGATGCTGATAATACATACCGTAGGCATCACTTTGGCGCAAGTCGATTTTTGCACTCTCGCAAACAATGCCTCCTGCTCATCCAAGCGTGAACACATACCACGCACAAATGATTAGGGATAAACACTCTTTCATAAGATGTATAATAATTTACTGTTCATAGATGATTATTATATAATTAGCAATTTTCTAGGTGTAAACTTTTTATTGACTCACACGGGTACATTATGTACTCGCGTACAAAGTGTTTGAGTGGAGTGTCTTTCACAGTACGCTGTTCAGCGGGGAATCCCCGTATCCCAACTGACACGTCGCTTCAATATAGGGGTGCATGTTAAGGAGAATGGAAAAGTATACATTTTTCAGAAGGGAACAGGAGAGTTAGTAAAAAAGAAAAGGTGCATGTGTCAAGGTTGAAAGGACAATTATCAGAGGATAATATATATAGGATTTTATTGAAATCAAAACATCAAAAACCAAGAGCAAACAGTCCAAAGACTGACAACTGTCTCGGGTACAAAATAAAATTTAAATCAAATATACATAATAAAATAGCAGTAATGAATAAATACATAAGTTACATAAGTTAAAATATCAAATAACTAAACTATTATCAGTAAATATTGCAAACAGAGCATATAAACAATAACAACAATAAGTATACATCATTACAATTACATCAAAAGAGGTGAAAACGGGGGCACTTCTTGCTCCTGAAAAGGGACACTCAACCGAGATGAAAAAGGCATTTGTGGAAATGGAAATGGGCCTTCTGTTTAAGGAAAAGGCTACCTACCAGATTTTAATAGGGGCATTTACGATCAGACATAAACATGGAGTATTTAGAAAAGGGGAATGGGATCATATATAAAAGGAAAAGGGGGCACCTATCCGAATGAAATATGGTACTTTCAGAAATGAAAAGGGGCACGTTTCAAATTAAAAGGGGCACTTATCAGAGGTAAAAATGGCATTTTAGAGAAAGAGAAGGGGTCCTTATTACAAATGAAAAAGGGCAGTTATCAGAAGGAAAAGGTGCACTTATTAAAAAATTAAAGGGGCACGAGTCAAAGTAAAAAGGGGCTAAAGTATCAAAGGTGAAAAGGAGTATTTCTCTCACCTAAAAAGAGGCACTTACCAGAAATGAAAAATGACACTTATGAGAAGGAAAACTGGCACTTTTAGGAAGGAAAAGGGGCACTTATCAGAGGTGAATAGGGGCACTCATCAAAGACGAAAAAGAGCAGTTATCAGAAGAAGAAGGGGGTAATTATAACAAATGAGAAGGGGCAGTTGTCAGGCTAAAATGTGTACCTCTCTGGTTTGAATAGGGGCAATTATCAGTGGGGGAAGGGGCACTTATCAAAAGTGGTAAGGGGTACTTATCATATTTTAATAGGGGCATTTATGAGATGTGTAAAGGCACATTAATTAGAAAGTGAAGGCGATCTTATAACAAAATTGAGGGTTGCATTTATTACAACGAAAAGGGGCACTAATTAGAAGGGGGATGGGGCAAGTCTTACAAAGGAAAAGTCGCACTTGTTCTACGTAAAAAGAGGGACTTTGGTGGTACCTGAAAAAGTGGGGGCACTGTGCCCCCCCCCCCCCCACCCGAGAGCGCTGCCTCTGGATTAATTAAATTTAATATGCCAACTGTTTCGGACCTTCTAGCTTTCATTGAAATCACTACCGTCAAGGAAAAAGATCGAGAATCCCTGATTAATGTACAGAACTACATTACTCACGTACAAAGCGTGTTGAGTTGAGTGTCTTTCACAGAACGCTGTTCAGCGGGGAATTCCCGAATCTCTATTACACGTCGCTCTCATGGCAACTACCTTGGTTACTTTGGTAACCTTGGCCTCAACAGCCAATCAAAATCAAGGTTTCCATGGAAGTTACAATCTGACACGTCACTTCAGACTCTGGTACATTAAAACCCTCTCACTTCCTGGTCTGCCTACATTCATTGTCACATTTTGTATGCACTGAACAAGGAGCGGATATCCAGTTTGGTAATTAGTGATATTGTGTATTGATATCATTTCTCTTATATTTCAATGTTTCACTGATATGCTCTTGTCTTGTAAATTGATAAGTTTCAATTAGGTTCACTCTATTTGAATTTTTACAGGTTAATCATTTGATTGCTTGACTTGGTTCTAGGTCGAGCAATGATTTTACTTGTACGTGCTCTCTCCCATTGAGTTTGTGTTACAACACCTACGTGGATCCTTGTCATTTGATTGGAGGATTGTTGGTATATATATAGGCTTTTTACATTACTGTATGCAGACGAGACAATAGTTCTTGCAAAAATTGAAAGCGATCTTCAGCTTTCTCTTGATGCAGTATCCTGGCAGTATCTGATTACTGTAAAAAATGGTTTCTTCAAGTTAACACAGCTAAAACCAAAGTTGTTGTATTTTCTCGTGGTAAAGTTCGAAAAATTCCTACATTTAAATCTGATGATGATATTGTAGAAGTTGTTGATGAATACGTCTATCTTGAAACTACTTTTAACAACAACAACAAATTTCGTAAAGCACAAATTAAGCAACTTAATCAAGCTAGACGAGCAATGTATAGTCTATTATCTAAAACTTACCAACTGCACTTACCTACTGATATCCTCTTGGAATTATTTGATCAACTTGTGTTGCCTATTCTGCTCTATGGAAGTGAGATATGGGGATTTGAAGTGCTACATGATCTTGAAATTTTCCACATGAAACTTTGTCAGGAAGCCCTTTCTGTCAACAAAACAACTGCAAATTGTATGGTACTTGGTGAATAGGGGAGGCTTAAACTTGAGAAATATATCGAAAGCAGAATGATAAACTTCTGGTGTAGGATTGTACATAGTGGACAAGATAAATGTTCTCGTAAGGTGTATATTATCTTAAAATTACTCTTTGAGAAGAATATATATCAGGCACCTTGGTTTAAAAAAAAATCAAGCTGACTCTGCACAATATGGGGATGTCTAATTTATGGGAAATTTGTGAAAATACTTGCAGCGAGTGGGGCAAACAAACTGTGGTACGTCGATTGAAAGATTCTCATCCTCAGTATTGGTCTGCTTGTATGTACGATAATTCGCATTGTGAAAAAATAGTTTACAATAGGTCACATGATTTTCTTAATAAAAACAAATTGTTAAATCCTAACTAATACGGGTTTGGGTAAAAAGAACACGTCAGATTTAGCTCTTGTACAAACATACCACAAAATTACCAGTGCAATGGAAAATAAGAAACACGTAATACGAATATTTGTTGTATGTAAGTAAAGCGTTTGATACGCTCAACCAAGCTATATTGATCCGAAAACCTGATACATGTGGAATTCGAGGGCAAACTCTATCCTGATTAAAGACTACTTGTCGAACAAACAATATGTTTCATTTGATGGTTCTGACTCTATAGTATTTTACCGATTAGGTGTGGTGTCCCTCAAGGCTCCATTCAGGGACCAATTCTTTTTCCTTTGTACGTAAACGACATAATGAACGCATCATCTGTTTTGTCGTTTATTCTCTTTGCCGACGACACAAATATTTTTTACTCATACAATTACATTGGAACACTAATGAATACCTTTAATTTGGAGTTACTAATCTCTTCCAAATACTTTTAAATCATGTACTACGATATATTCTTTCATGGCTGTCTTGAAGCGTATATAATTATCAGCATACAAGTCATAATTTGATAAGCGCTCCAAACACATACACTCGCACACGCACACACTTGCACTTGCACATACATAAATAAGAACATTAATTAAACGTTTCACAAAAGAAATACACTTACATAATATACACATTAATACATAACGCATTTCATGTAATGCATGAACACAATATGATTTACTCGCCCATTAAGGTTCCTTTCCTGAGGCCGCCATTTCGTTCAATCTCTAGCTTAAAGCCTCTCTAAAATCTTCGGAGCCCGAAATTGTGTTTGAAGTGACAAATATTGTTTGAAGTGACAAATTGTTAAAAGAGTACATACTTTGGGTTTTCTGTTGTACGCAGAAAAATTACATTTTGTATTCTTTGATAAATATTTGACTTCGAACACATTTGTTTTGAAAAACCTTGCAGATATGAGTCTTAAATGACATCCTCTTTCACATTATGATACAATTTTGCAATCAAATTTGTGGGGCTCCTAACATTTGAGAGGGGCTTTAAGAGGTCGGTATCCTTCGTTTTTCAAATTTGAAATGATTTGTCAACTGATTTTTTTTGGTGGTAATGGCATAATTATTAATTGAATTATATTATGATATGATTATTTTTGTATTTTAACTGTTATTATTAATTATGTACCATAGGGTTATGTACCATCTAATTTGTATACTACTTTCTATTATGTTGAAAAATGCAGAAATAAAATCAAACAAACCATGATCACCATCATCGTCGTCATTTATATTCTCCCCGCATTTTTTTCATTCTCGTCTTTTTTTTAATCTCTCTTTTACCACTTATCAGTTTCATTGGAAAGCGATCATCATCTCAATAATCATGAAGAAGTTGGCTACTCTATTTCTTGTGCTTCTTATCTTGTAAGTATATACTACTAGTACTGCTACTACTTCTACTTCAACTACTGCTACTACTACTGCTACTTATACAACTACTTATACAACTACTGAACTATAATAGCAGGGTAGTCCACTGCCTGGGGGATGTTTCATCAAGCTGTTCGTAAAGTTACGCATGACTTTACGAACGACTTGTATATGAAAAGCCAAATGGGATGCTCATTAATTATTGATTATTATTTATTAAGTTGAACTGTGCGGATGTAGATTAACATTCTTATTATAACAACCATTTTTAATGCAAAGCATATTTTTTGCCATAATTTAATTGAGGTTATTTTTATTCTGAACATCCACCCCCCCCCCCCCCCCCGTTGAGCAAAAAATCGAATACAATTTTAACTTTTTTCTGCCAGGGGGCTGTTACACCCACAAATGTAATAACGCCCACAAATGTAATAACACTTTACCCACAAATGTAATAACACCCACAAATGTAATAACACTTTACCCACAAATGTAATAATTTCACCCACAAATGTAATAACCACTTTACCCACAAATGTAATAATTTTGAATCAACCACAAATGGGGGTGTTACACCCATAAATGTAATTACGCCCACAAATGTAATAACGCCCACAAATGTAATAACACTTTACCCACAAATGTAATAACACCCACAAATGTAATAACACTTTACCCACAAATGTAATAATTTCACCCACAAATGTAATAATTTTGAATCGCCCACAAATGTAATAATGACTTTACCCACAAATGTAATAATGACTTTACCCACAAATGTAATAAATTTGAAGTGATATTTTGTCGAATTTGTTCAAAACTAAAACCCTGTAATAAAGTATGGGTATAGCGCACAGTCTTTACTCCAGACCCGGTTATTTCAAAAAAAATAAAAAATCTTCAAATCTAAGACCCCATAATCCTTTTCCTGTGGAATAACGTTGATGTTGTTGTTGGTTTAGTTTTAAGGGCGTGTGTCATTCAATTGTGAATATTAACGCCGAATTCAAGTTTTTTAATAATTTTAAATGGAAACAAACAAAAAGGGAGGGGAAAAAAAATCGACGCTGTTCAATTTTTCGCATTTTGCGGAGATTCCAGACAGGCTGTCAACATAAAATCATTTAACCGTTTTGTGCGTATTTTCTGGCCAGCCCGGTTCGGTACGTTGAACAGGCTATGAGAATCGAGCGTAGTCTTTCCTCCAGACACGGTTATTCAAAAGTAAAAAAAAAAAAAAAAAAAAAAAAAAAATTTAAACTAAGACCCCACCATCTTCCAAACTAAGACCCGGTAATAAAGCATGGGGTTAGAGCGTAGTTTTTCTTCCAGACCTGGTTATTTCAAAACTTTTTAAAAATCTTCAAAAATAAGACCCCATTATCTTATTCCTGTGGAAGAACATGAGTATTGCGCGTAGTCTTTCCTCCAGACCCGGTTATTCAAAAGTTAAAAAAAACAAAAAAATCAAAACAAAACAAAACAAAACAAAGAAAAAACCTTTTAAACTAAGACCCCTCCATCTTCCAAATTAAGACCCGGTAATAAAGCATGGGATTAGAGCGTAGTCTTTACTTCAGACTCGGTTATTTAAAAAAAAAATCTTCAAACTAAGACCCCACCATCTCCAGATGGAGGGGTCTTAGTTTAAAAGGTTTTTTCTTTGTTTTGTTTCGTTTTTTTTTTTTTTTTTTTTTTTTTTTTAAACTTTTGAATAACCGGGTCTGGAGAAAAGACTACGCTCAATACTCATGTTCTTCCACAGGAATAAGATGATGGGGTCTTAGTTTTGAAGATTTTTAAAAAGTTTTGAAATAACCGGGTCTGGAAGAAAAACTACGCTCTAAACCCATGCTTTATTACCGGGTCTTAGTTTGGAAGAGGGTGGGGTCTTAATTTAAAAGTTTTTTTTTTTTTTTTTTACTTTTGAATAACCGTGTCTGGAGGTAAGACTACGCTCGATTCTCATGTTATTCCACAGGAAAAGGATTATGGGGTCTTAGTTTTGAAGATTTTTTAATTTTTGAAATAACCGGGTCTGGAGTAAAGACTGCGCGCTATACCCATGCTTTATCACAGGGTTTTAGTTTTGAACAAATTCGACAAAATATCACTTCAAATTTATTACATTTGTGGGTAAAGTCATTATTACATTTGTGGGTAAAGTCATTATTACATTTGTGAGCGATTCAAAATTATTACATTTGTGGGTGAAATTATTACATTTGTGGGTAAAGTGTTATTACATTTGTGGGTGTTATTACATTTGTCGGTAAAGTGTTATTACATTTGTGGGCGTTATTACATTTGTGGGCGTTATTACATTTGTGGGTGTAACAGGGGCCCATTTTATTTTTATTTTTTAAAATTAGCGTTACCATCTTTTTTTTACCAGGGGGGGGGGCTGTCGACCTCCCCCTATGGATCCGCCCCTCGAATCATTGTATAATGATCATCAACGAAATTAGAAGATCATTGATTGTTTTTTACTATTATCATTAATTGCGATGTAATTATGTATTGTAAAAGGCATTATTTATTCCCATGCTCACTGTCTCCCACGAGTTTGGAATAGGAATAGGGTCGAGCTGTCGGGATGATCTAAATTTGGTAATCATAAAAGATATATATATATATATATATATGTATATTGTCTTACTATCATGTTGTCTATATATTTATTTATTTTGTCTTCCTTTTATTTGAAAAGAAAAAGGGGAAACAAATTGTATAAAGTATTACGAGTAATATAATTTATTCTCATCCCTATATTATATTGCAGGTGAGACATGCAGTAGTATGTTAATTTGTGTCACTCCTGGTTATTGTTAAGACTCGGTCACAAATGCCATTACGAACTGCTACGAACGCCGAACGAACGATTTTCAGACAATGGAAATTCGGGAAGACAATGGAAAAACCCGGGGGGAAAACAGGGAGATTCGTACGAAATTATCGTTCGTACGAACCTTTGTGACCGTAGCATTATCTTTACTCTTACACTCAATTATCTATGTTATACAATAACCTGAAATTTGTTGTCCAATGTACACAAATTTAGAATGATCCTATCTGTTTGGATTGAAATCAATAAATTTTGAATTTGAATTTTAATTTATTCTGATTGTCGTAACTTTCCTGTCTCTGAATTAATCTCTTTCAGGAACAGCGCCAATGCCGACCTGGTGTCAAGCATCATTGTGGGTGTTGGAACTGCCGCAGTGGTAGCCGTTGTAGCACCTGCAGTGCTTACTGCTATCGGCTTTACATCGACCGGTATTGCTGCTGGGTCATATGCCGCGGGAATGATGTCAGCCTCCGCCGTCGCCAATGGGGGAGGTGTGGTCGCCGGGGGTGTTGTCGCTACGCTCCAAGCTGCAGGAGCAAACGGTTATGTGGCACCCGCTGCGGCAGGCGTGGCTGCTGTCGTTATAGATGCTTGTGTTTATTCCATACTTTCATAGGTCGCCCTTGGCTTAATCTAAAATAATCAAACTGTAATTTTAGCCGATTCAATTTAATTTTGCAATTACTGTAGGCCTACCCTATATTGATTTTTCCATTGTACCCTAATCTTAAAAGTTACTCATGCAAATAAATATAATTATCTCCTTGTTAGGAAACTGTTGTTTTCATTTTAATTGATTTTGTCTGGCTACTCTTTCTAAAAGTTGTATTTTTCGTAATTTCAACCGTACTATTTAAGCGCTTTATATGAAGCCACCATAATCATAGTTTCATTCTCGTTATTATTAATATTTTTATCATAATTATTTTGTAGAGGGTTTAACATCATTGAAATAATTTAAACTTTGCAGGGTAGCTTCAAGAAACTATGACATTTGATTACATAAAGACAAAGTCCTGATCTGTCGAGTGTTGGGACAAGTAAACAGAAATTCTCCGACAAGCAAAAAATAAACATGTATAATTAGCACATCGTAACTCTAGTTTTATGCCAGATTTGATTTGGATGCGGAAAGGATGCAGGCCCCTGCTCCTGAATCCTCCCAACGAGAACGAGATACATTTTGAATATAATAAGGGCTAGTAAATAATTATCTTTCTTCACTGTTTCATAATAAGAGCGCACAATTAAACGAAGCTTAAATTATTTCCATTAATTTTTAATACTATACTTGTGTTCAACCGAACTTCATTTTGAAATGATATCGTAGTCTTCAGTTACTCCTTTTGCCGTGCATGATGATTAATCAATTTTCAAGTTGATGAAAAAATTGTTGATTTGATGATGTTCCTGATGTATTAGGCCTATGGTGTATATAAAGGGAAATTTCTGCATTGTATTTTTTTCCTTCAGATCGTAGAGAAGATCAAAGAATTGTCTTGGGCACCGCCTGATTTAGCACCACACACAGAGAAATAAAAGGTGTTCTTGGGGAGTAAAACTAAATTGGAAAAATAGGGCGCCCCCTATTACACCTTTTAGGGAGTAAAACACGGAAATACGCAAGGGTGTACAGAATAGTCATTTGAGGGGTGTAATTTTACACCGGCTATTTAGTCAGACGAGCTCTGATTGGTCAACATACGCGCATGCGCTACAGCAATGGCGCATCGTGTCGATATAGGTACTGCCAAATGAAGGAAAATTAGCATTATTTACATAATTTAGTCATGTTGGGGGAATTATCATGTTCCATTTGGGCATATCATTTGTTTGAAAAATATCTGATCAAGAATAAGGGGTTGTACCGAAAGTTATATTTGATAGTTTAATGAAATTAGCAGATGTGTTGTTTTTCTAACTAGTACATAATTGCCTTCTTATACCAGTTAAGGGAAGATTTTCGATAACTAATCATATCTGATTGATACACGTCTGTACAAAAAAAACAATGCACACACTCACACGGTATTAAGGTAGGACTGTGTTTTTAGGAATTTCCACTACATTTGATCCGATACGTTCATCCAGGCCAGCCTCACCGAGGCTATCTTTAAGTTGTTTCTTACAGTCTGCACTTGTGTTGAGTTCACACTAACTGTTGTTTAAGGTAAGAATTAAAACTTTACAACATATAGCTCGAGATTCTGGTCTGATTTTTTTAGAGCAGTAAAACGTAGAAAAAAGGGGGTGAGAATCAGTGACTGTGTTAAGTGATTACGAAGCATGGATGATTGATTGCTCGAGGGATGATCATTTGGTTGATGCTGTGCATAAGAAGGGTGTAGATTTACTCCCCACAAGGTGTGGAATCGATCATATAGTGGATCATATAGGGTATAAATATAATTATATGTAAAGCCTAGAGGGGTGGAGGCGTTCCCTTGAAGGGTATGGCCACACGGCACTAATTTCACTTGGTGAGGCATTAATCTACATGTGCCACTCCATACCCAAGAGAGTAATGGGGACATGGTGCGGTATCATGATGAAAGCCTTTGAGTTATGCCCTCACGGTGGTAGGAGTACTCCCAAAGGAGTGGAGATGGTGCACATTGTGCTTGGATAAATTTCTATAAACGGAGTAATACTGTTAAGCGCTTAGAGACGGTTTATAAGTGGCCCAAACATTGTGGAGCGGTGTGTGCAGAGCTTTGTAACCGCAAGGAATGGATTGGATTGGATTGGTATTTCGTTATTAATAGAAGTATAGTAGCAGTCGTAGAATCGTTATAATTATCAGTATTATTATTATTATCATCATCATCATTATACTCCTCATGGACGGGCAATATAAAAGCATCCTATTCATTTGATTCGTATCCGGACATCCACCCCCGGATAATCATCCCTAGTCTACTACCCCTTAGGACAACTACCCGCTAGGGCAACCACCCTCTAGGACGACTAACCGCCGGGAAAACTACCCCGGACAACTACCACCCAGATAACTACCCCCTAGAACAACTACCTACCGGACAACTACCCCCTAGGACAACTACCCCCTGACACTTACCCCCGGACAACTACTCCCTAGAGAGTTGTCCGGGGGTAGTTGTCCTAGAGGATGGTTGGCGTAGGGGGTAGTTGTCTGGGGCTAGTTGTCTGGGGCAGTTGTCCGGGGGTAGTTGTCCTATAGGGGGTAGTTGTCCAGGGGGTAGATGTCCGGGGTAGTTGTTCCAGGGGGGTAGTCGTCCTACAGGGTGGTTGCCCTAGGAGGTAGTTGTCCTAAGGGGTAGTAGACTGGGGGTGGTTATCCTGGGGTGAATATCCAGGGGGTAGGTGTCCTAGAACCCATTTGATTATATCAAAGAGAGAGGGGGAAAAGATCGTAGAGGGACTCGAAGAGATAGAGAGGGTTGGACGAGCGAATACAGAGAGGGAGCTATAGGGGAGGGGAAGATGCAGGAGGAGAGAGATCGAGAAGAGGGGACGGGTGAACGAGTTATTTAAAAGGAGGGGAGGAGAGCGACAGAGGAAGAGAGAGGGGCATAGCTCTGTTCACAATGATGTATATTTTATATGTATTGTATTGTGTAGGTTTGTTTGTTTTGTTTTGTTTTTAATATATAACTGTTTGCCATTGTATTTTGTTTGTTATAGCGCTTAGAGACTTCGATGAAAAATTTGCTCTAGTTTCAGGCCTGATAATTACCTGATTTGAATCGATTTCCCGATTATTTTTTTCCCCCGATTTCTTGTTGTTGTTTTGTTTTGTTTTAGTCCACACTATCACCCCTGTAGTTTACAGCTCAGAATTCAATTTTTCTTTCTGGTACGTTGTAATTTTCCTGATCATCGTCGTCGTCATCTGCCTCTTCCTCTACCTGATCATTCTCTTCTTCATGTATCCAGAGATGTTTCGATCCAAACTCACTGAACCCCAGATGGAAGACACGCTCACCCCTCAACCAGTAAGATCATTTATATTGTCATTTCAAGTTGATTTAAAGGTATAGACCAGTTTTTGGAAACGCCCCCCTCTCAAACAGAGAAATGGAAGCTCTTATTACCAATCATGTGAAATATGTTTTGACTAATACGTGATGGTACAAAGTTTGCCGGGAAACTGCCTACTAATTGATATATTTGGTAAATTATTATATCTATCCGGACTGGATAGATATCCCACATGTTCGTGTAGTCCCATATACATCTTTCTGTGTATAATGCTTGTAACTTTACCAAGACTGGGCCAAATTTCTTATCTGATCATTTTAATGATTCCAGAACCTTGCAGTACAGACCAATACTTGTATGCTAGATGATCAACCTTTTCTGATGGATTCCACACCGTTTCTTTCACAATGTAATCGCATGACCAGAACTCACCTTTAATATAATCTATAGGAAAGATTTCTTACTCTGTAGTCTCCTGCTTTTGAGTTTCCTTGGTTTAGTCGGTCATACAGTCAAACATGTCTATTAAGGCCACCCAAGGGAAACAGAGAATGTGGCCTTTGTAGGCAGGTGGCTTTTCTAGACAGGTTCAACAACACACATTTCAATCTTTGTGAAACACACCCCCCCCCCCCCCCCTGGTCTGACTGTACCATGTAAATATCATACATTCCATCGCAATAAGCAAGGAAGATAAGCCGTAAGAACCTTTTAAAGAATTTCACAACACAAGATGAACAACTTGCGGTAATTATTGTTTTCATGTCGCCCCTTCTCTTAAACCCAGGATCCGTTCAGCACAGGGCAGCCATCATCCTACCTAGGTCGCGTGGGTAGCGCGCAGAGAAGATGGAGATCACAGGTTCAACAACAGAGGGAGAATATCTTCGATAGGCACACCATACTCAGCTGAATCAGCAGTTCTACTGCCGCTCTCTTCCCATTATCAGGGCCCCATTTCATAAAACTTGTCATCAGTGACAAATGACAGCTTTTGTTATAAGCTACTGAAATCCTTGCTTCTGATTGGTTATCAGTAGATTTGTCACTGATTTTTGTCATTTTTCATTGAAAAAAAGGCTTTGTGAAACGGGTCCCAGCTCATCTAATAATCATGGATATCAAATCACAAAGTACAAGTTCCTGCACATCCCAGTGAAACAATGAACTATCAAAAATTTAAATTAAGTCCCTTGAGAAACCAATGGTGAGAGCAACCAGTGACATGAATGGCGTGCCATAGTTCAAGTCCAACTTAAGCCAATCGTAGTCTTTGTGGAACACCCCCCCCCCCTGGAATCTTACTGCTCCCAATATTTTTGCCTGCAATTTAGTAGAGATCCTACGTTTTAGATCGCTGTGGTCTTCCCTTGGGTAGACCAAATTATCCTTGCCATGTTCTCATGTCTTGTAATGAGAATGGGGTCACTGATGTTAACAGTATATCAATTTCTTTCAGTGACCTCTTTCTCATTGCAAGAGATAGGGTGATCCAACATGCGCTAGATCGCCTATCTCTTGTAATGAGAATGGGGTCACTGATACTTTTCACACTGGTTTTGCTTAACCCCATACTTTGCTTAGCCCCCTACTATCCTTAACCCCGGACTATTTTTTGTGGCTTTTCACACACGCTGTTTTTAGTCCCGTACTAGCGCTTATTCCAGAATAAGAAAATTCCTGCTGTTCTCACTGCAATTCGTTAGCCCCGGATATCGTGAATGTTATGATTGGACAGTGGGCTCCTTACTTCGCATCTGGCCAGCTGCGATACGCTCCATTGCGTAGTACTGGACTATTTTTCGTTTCTGTTCTCATTCATTAATTTTTCTTGGCACCGCAATTGCGGAGTTAGCAGGAGTTAGCACCACAATTGCGGGGTTAGCCCTGCTATTTTGCAGGGTTAGTTAACCCCGTACTTATAGGTGGGGCTAGCCCACTTTGGTAAATACGAGTCTGAACAGAAAGTGGAATAGGCTTAACCCCGGACTATAGGTTAGGCTAAGACCACTGGCGTACCTATGGGGGGGCAGGGGGGGGCAGAGTGCCCCCCCTGACGGGCTCCAGGGGAAAAAAAGAAAAAGGGGAAAGAAAAGAAAAGAAAGGAAAGGAAAGAAAAAGAAAAAAGGAAAAGGGAAGAAAAAAGGAAAAGGGAAAAAAAGGAAAGAAATAGAAAAAAGGAAAAAAAGGAAAGAAAAAAGGAAGAAGAAGAGAAAAGGAAGAAAAAGGGAAAAGAAAAGGAAAGGAATAAAAATGGGGAAATTAAAAAAAAAAAGACCATGGCCATACGCGCCAGGGGGGAGGGGCAGTTGACCCCAGATATTTTGAAAACGTACAGTTTTTTCCTGAAAATGTAGTGTAGGCCTATACCAAATCCTTCAATTCTACTTTTGAAAATGCAAAAGTACCCTCATGACCAGTTCGGTCGCTCGAACTCCCTTCACTCCTTTTGCTTTTGAGATTCTTCGAAAACTTTTAACGCATCTTTCCCCCTCCCCCACCAGAAAAATATTCCGCATACGGCCCTGAAAAATTAAAATAGGAAAATATAAGTGATATAACAAATTCGAAACTCTTCGCTGGCGCAAACTGCTTGCTAGCCTATTTTGTATTAAATGTTTTCACTTGCTCGTCCCCCTGAAAAAAAGAAAAGGATTAGTATTGCCTAGAATACAATTGTGCCTGCCCCGACGGGCCCCGACCTGCAACCATGGCAACAATAACACACAATATATGTACCAAATGTTACTAAAAGAGACTAATTCATTTTTTTCGCTCGCTACACTCGCTCGCGAATAAAATGAATAGACATTGCTTTGGAAACAATTGTGCCCACCCTTGACCTGCAACAATATCATTAAAAATGGAAGAGTTTTTTCTCCCTCTCGCCAAAAAGGAATTGAATCGCGTTAAACGCGATTGCGTCCATCCTGACCTGCACTAATAAAAACAAGTTTATTTATACTTTCTATTTTTTTTGCTTGCTCGCTATGCTCGCTCGCCAAAATGGAATTGATACCGCTAACGTGCCCGCCCCAACCTGCAACAACCAGTTAATAATTATGTACCAAACGTTATTCAAAGAAGTTTTGGTGTGCTCGTGCTCGCCAAAACGGAATTAACATCACCTTAGACATGATTGTGTAAGCCCTGCCCTGCAACAAAAAAATCTGAAATTTATGAACCAATTATCATTACAAAAATTTTGCTCACTCGCTACGCTCGCTCGCCAAAATAGAAATAACACAGCTTTTAATAATCACGTCCCTGACATGGAACAATGAACCCAAGTTTATATACCATATTTTCCCTATAAAAGAGGAGTGATTTTTTTTTGCTCGCTCGCTACGCTCGCTCGCCAAAATAGAAATAACACCGCTTTTAATAATCACGTCCCTGACATGGAACAATGAACCCAAGTTTTATGTACCATATTTTCCCTAAAAAAGGAAGTGATTTTTTTTTCGCTCGCTACGCTCGCTAGCTCGTGGAATTATGTGCCCACCACTAACCTGCTACAATATCATTAAAAAGAGAAATGTAGGGGGTTGCCTGCCCGCCAAAATGGGATTGACATTGCCTTAAACACGATTGTGCCCGCCCCCTACCTGCAACAATGAAACAAATTTTATATAGCAATTCATTAAGAGAAAATGTATTTTTGCTCGCTAGCTATTAAATATGGGTATAAAATCACCCTAAACACAATATTGTTCCGCGCCCTGCATGGGACAATTGAACCAAGTTTAAGTGGCAATTCTTTAAAAAGAAGTGATTTTTTTTCTTGCTCGCTACACTCGTTTGCAAAAAAATGAAATTAACGTCGCTAACAAGTGAATGTTCCCACCCCCAACTTGCAACAATACCAGTTTATATACCAAACGTTACTTAAAGATTTTTTTTTTGCTCGCTCGCTCGCCAGAAGTGAAAATTAGCATCGCCTTTTTTGTTTGTTTCGGTCGCTTGCCCCCCCTGACGGAGTACCCCAGGTACGCCACTGGCTAAGACCCCCCCCCCCCCCCCCCCACTTAACCCCACCTATAGTACGGGTTAAGCAAAATTTTTGCCAGTGTGAAAACAGTATGATGCTATATTATATTGTATACTTATTTCTTTCAGTGACCCATTTCCCATTACAAGAGATACGCGATTGGGTGATCCAGCATGCGCTAGATCGCCTATCTCTTGTAATGTGAAAGTGGTCACTGATGTTATATTATATGTATATTAAAGTCTTGTAGCATTGCATAATTTGGCATAGAAAATCTTTCTTTGGAACAAACTCCACAACATCCATATTTATGTCAAGAAGGAAAGACAAATAATTGAATGGCCCTAACAATGTACAACATTAAAATGCTTGTTTAAAGATAAAGGTGAGTTCTGGTAAAAAAAAAAAAAAACAAATTCTCACAGATTCAAACGAAACTTACACGGAATGTTCAAGATTACAAATAAATGTAATTTGCCAAGAATCGAAATTTTCCCAGGATGCATTACATTTATTAAAAATATTAAATTCTTGTTTGTGATTTGCCAGCCTCGATGGAGATAGGGTCAAAGGTTATTACATCATGATATCAAGTATTAACAACAAAAGAAAACTGTCTTATCTACACACGCATACATGCTTGTATTTTTTCTGTTGCTATTGCTATTGTTTTTAATACAGTTAATGCGCAAAATCTGTTTACAGCATATTCATCTGAAATGATTTATCTCTATTTTGTTAAAAGTTTTGAACTACATTTATTTTTTAGTCGAATGCATTATCATGTTCTTGCTTTATTCAGGTAAGATTTGACGTAAAATATAACATGTTTTGTTTCCAACTTTAGCTATGATTTAAAAAGCATCCCTTTGTAATTTAGTTTGACATACTAAACAAGAGAAGTGTATATTTATTATTGTTCTATGTAAACTTGCACGATGACAGACTTTTAATTATAATTAAAGAGCAATAATATGAATGTTATCACTATTTTCATATTTTATTAATGATGATGTTAATGATAATGATGTTGATGATAACATTGATGCTGGTGACCATGATAATGCAAATGATGATGATGATACTGATGAAGATGATGTTGATGATAATGAAGATGGTGATGATGCAAATGATGATGATGATACTGATGAAGATGATGTTGATGATAATGAAGATGATGATGATGGTGATGAAAATGATGATGATTGTGATAGTGATGATAATGAAGATGAAGATGGTGATCGGGATGATGATGAAGATGATGTTGATTATAATGAAGATGATGATGATGTTGAAGATGTTGACGATAATGACAATTATGTTGATGGTGATGAAGATGATGGTGATGAAGATGATGTTGATGATAATGACGATGATAATGGAGATGAGGATGATTATAATGAAGATGGTGATAATGATGATGAAAGCAATGAAACAACGACAACAACAATAACATATCTTTCTATCTTGTCTCTGCGATGTGTTTCCATGTCTGAGTTGTCTGCACTATCTCTTTGTCCAACTCTGTATTCTGGCTTTCTGGGGCCAGTTTCTCGAAACCGTCTAAGTTCGTGGACATCCCATAGAAACGCGTGTTACTGTACACAATGCAGAATTGTCGCCTCTCAGATATGTGAATAGTTAATTAGTAATCATTCACAGACCATTTGAGACATATATAGATATGAAACTTCATAGACTTATTCTTTATGAGATACGAGATACTCTGTCAATATACCAAGGTTAAGAATTGTTCGTCACTCCATGGCCGAGATCCCCCCCCCCCTCCTCCTTCTTGGCTGAGAGAGTACCAAAATAACCAGGCCTCTTTAGGGTTAATCTTTAACAATTCCCCTACGATCAGATAAAGACCTAACATTTTAAAAACAAGCCTCATTTTCTTCAGTATACAAGTTCAGTATACAAATTTATGTCTGAACATTTGCATCAATTCCTTCGTCTTCCAATCACTCAATTTGTGACAATGTTTGATAGTTTGAAAGGTTGAAAGGTTGGAAGGTCGAAAGGTTGAAAGGTTTGAAAGGTTGGAAGGTTGAAAGCTTGGAAAGGTTGAAAGGTTGAAAGGTTTGAAAGGTTGAAGGTTTGAAATGTCTGAGAGGTTGGAAGGTTTGAAAGGTTGAAACTTCAAAGGTTTCAAAGGTTTGAAAGGTTGGAATGTTGAAAGGTTGAAAGGTTTAAATGACTAACAGCACGTTTACTACACTACAACAACAAAAACTCCCCCCCCCCCAAAAAAAAAAAAATATATATATATATATATATATATAAAAAATATATATAATATATTCATTATATATATATATATGTAACATATTGCACTGGCGTACTGGTGGGGGGGGGGGGGGGGGCTTGGGGGCGCCAGCCCCCACAAATGAAATTGAACCATGACTTATTTTCACAAGTAATGTATAAATGTTCGTATGATGCTATATTATATTGTATACTTATTTCTTTCAGTGACCCATTTCCCATTACAAGAGATACGCGATTGGGTGATCCAGCATGCGCTAGATCGCCTATCTCTTGTAATGTGAAAGTGGTCACTGATGTTATATTATATGTATATTAAAGTCTTGTAGCATTGCATAATTTGGCATAGAAAATCTTTCTTTGGAACAAACTCCACAACATCCATATTTATGTCAAGAAGGAAAGACAAATAATTGAATGGCCCTAACAATGTACAACATTAAAATGCTTGTTTAAAGATAAAGGTGAGTTCTGGTAAAAAAAAAAAAAAAAAAATTCTCACAGATTCAAACGAAACTTACACGGAATGTTCAAGATTACAAATAAATGTAATTTGCCAAGAATCGAAATTTTCCCAGGATGCATTACATTTATTAAAAATATTAAATTCTTGTTTGTGATTTGCCAGCCTCGATGGAGATAGGGTCAAAGGTTATTACATCATGATATCAAGTATAAACAACAAAAGAAAACTGTCTTATCTACACACGCATACATGCTTGTATTTTTTCTGTTGCTATTGCTATTGTTTTTAATACAGTTAATGCGCAAAATCTGTTTACAGCATATTCATCTGAAATGATTTATCTCTATTTTGTTAAAAGTTTTGAACTACATTTATTTTTTAGTCGAATTATTGCATTATCATGTTCTTGCTTTATTCAGGTAAGATTTGACGTAAAATATAACATGTTTTGTTTCCAACTTTAGCTATGATTTAAAAAGCATCCCTTTGTAATTTAGTTTGACATACTAAACAAGAGAAGTGTATATTTATTATTGTTCTATGTAAACTTGCACGATGACAGACTTTTAATTATAATTAAAGAGCAATAATATGAATGTTATCACTATTTTCATATTTTATTAATGATGATGTTAATGATAATGATGTTGATGATAACATTGATGCTGGTGACCATGATAATGCAAATGATGATGATGATACTGATGAAGATGATGTTGATGATAATGAAGATGGTGATGATGCAAATGATGATGATGATACTGATGAAGATGATGTTGATGATAATGAAGATGATGATGATGGTGATGAAAATGATGATGATTGTGATAGTGATGATAATGAAGATGAAGATGGTGATCGGGATGATGATGAAGATGATGTTGATTATAATGAAGATGATGATGATGTTGAAGATGTTGACGATAATGACAATTATGTTGATGGTGATGAAGATGATGGTGATGAAGATGATGTTGATGATAATGACGATGATAATGGAGATGAGGATGATTATAATGAAGATGGTGATAATGATGATGAAAGCAATGAAACAACGACAACAACAATAACATATCTTTCTATCTTGTCTCTGCGATGTGTTTCCATGTCTGAGTTGTCTGCACTATCTCTTTGTCCAACTCTGTATTCTGGCTTTCTGGGGCCAGTTTCTCGAAACCGTCTAAGTTCGTGGACATCCCATAGAAACGCGTGTTACTGTACACAATGCAGAATTGTCGCCTCTCAGATATGTGAATAGTTAATTAGTAATCATTCACAGACCATTTGAGACATATATAGATATGAAACTTCATAGACTTATTCTTTATGAGATACGAGATACTCTGTCAATATACCAAGGTTAAGAATTGTTCGTCACTCCATGGCCGAGATCCCCCCCCCCCCCCTCCTCCTTCTTGGCTGAGAGAGTACCAAAATAACCAGGCCTCTTTAGGGTTAATCTTTAACAATTCCCCTACGATCAGATAAAGACCTAACATTTTAAAAACAAGCCTCATTTTCTTCAGTATACAAGTTCAGTATACAAATTTATGTCTGAACATTTGCATCAATTCCTTCGTCTTCCAATCACTCAATTTGTGACAATGTTTGATAGTTTGAAAGGTTGAAAGGTTGGAAGGTCGAAAGGTTGAAAGGTTTGAAAGGTTGGAAGGTTGAAAGCTTGGAAAGGTTGAAAGGTTGAAAGGTTTGAAAGGTTGAAGGTTTGAAATGTCTGAGAGGTTGGAAGGTTTGAAAGGTTGAAACTTCAAAGGTTTCAAAGGTTTGAAAGGTTGGAATGTTGAAAGGTTGAAAGGTTTAAATGACTAACAGCACGTTTACTACACTACAACAACAAAAACTCCCCCCCCCCAAAAAAAAAAATATATATATATATATATATATATATATATAAAAAATATATATAATATATTCATTATATATATATATATGTAACATATTGCACTGGCGTACTGGTGGGGGGGGGGGGCTTGGGGGCGCCAGCCCCCACAAATGAAATTGAACCATGACTTATTTTCACAAGTAATGTATAAATGTTCGTATGATGCTATATTATATTGTATACTTATTTCTTTCAGTGACCCATTTCCCATTACAAGAGATACGCGATTGGGTGATCCAGCATGCGCTAGATCGCCTATCTCTTGTAATGTGAAAGTGGTCACTGATGTTATATTATATGTATATTAAAGTCTTGTAGCATTGCATAATTTGGCATAGAAAATCTTTCTTTGGAACAAACTCCACAACATCCATATTTATGTCAAGAAGGAAAGACAAATAATTGAATGGCCCTAACAATGTACAACATTAAAATGCTTGTTTAAAGATAAAGGTGAGTTCTGGTAAAAAAAAAAAAAAACAAATTCTCACAGATTCAAACGAAACTTACACGGAATGTTCAAGATTACAAATAAATGTAATTTGCCAAGAATCGAAATTTTCCCAGGATGCATTACATTTATTAAAAATATTAAATTCTTGTTTGTGATTTGCCAGCCTCGATGGAGATAGGGTCAAAGGTTATTACATCATGATATCAAGTATAAACAACAAAAGAAAACTGTCTTATCTACACACGCATACATGCTTGTATTTTTTCTGTTGCTATTGCTATTGTTTTTAATACAGTTAATGCGCAAAATCTGTTTACAGCATATTCATCTGAAATGATTTATCTCTATTTTGTTAAAAGTTTTGAACTACATTTATTTTTTAGTCGAATTATTGCATTATCATGTTCTTGCTTTATTCAGGTAAGATTTGACGTAAAATATAACATGTTTTGTTTCCAACTTTAGCTATGATTTAAAAAGCATCCCTTTGTAATTTAGTTTGACATACTAAACAAGAGAAGTGTATATTTATTATTGTTCTATGTAAACTTGCACGATGACAGACTTTTAATTATAATTAAACGAGCAACTAATATGAATGTTATCACTATTTTCATATTTTATTAATGATGATGTTAATGATAATGATGTTGATGATAACATTGATGCTGGTGACCATGATAATGCAAATGATGATGATGATACTGATGAAGATGATGTTGATGATAATGAAGATGGTGATGATGCAAATGATGATGATGATACTGATGAAGATGATGTTGATGATAATGAAGATGATGATGATGGTGATGAAAATGATGATGATTGTGATAGTGATGATAATGAAGATGAAGATGGTGATCGGGATGATGATGAAGATGATGTTGATTATAATGAAGATGATGATGATGTTGAAGATGTTGACGATAATGACAATTATGTTGATGGTGATGAAGATGATGGTGATGAAGATGATGTTGATGATAATGACGATGATAATGGAGATGAGGATGATTATAATGAAGATGGTGATAATGATGATGAAAGCAATGAAACAACGACAACAACAATAACATATCTTTCTATCTTGTCTCTGCGATGTGTTTCCATGTCTGAGTTGTCTGCACTATCTCTTTGTCCAACTCTGTATTCTGGCTTTCTGGGGCCAGTTTCTCGAAACCGTCTAAGTTCGTGGACATCCCATAGAAACGCGTGTTACTGTACACAATGCAGAATTGTCGCCTCTCAGATATGTGAATAGTAATTAGTAATCATTCACAGACCCATTTGAGACCTATATAGATAATGAAACTTCATAGACTTATTCTTTATGAGATACGAGATACTCTGTCAATATACCAAGGTTAAGAATTGTTCGTCACTCCATGGCCGAGATCCCCCCCCCCCCCCTCCTCCTTCTTGGCTGAGAGAGTACCAAAATAACCAGGCCTCTTTAGGGTTAATCTTTAACAATTCCCCTACGATCAGATAAAGACCTAACATTTAAAAACAAGCCTCATTTTCTTCAGTATACAAGTTCAGTATACAAATTTATGTCTGAACATTTGCATCAATTCCTTCGTCTTCCAATCACTCAATTTGTGACAATGTTTGATAGTTTGAAAGGTTGAAGGTTGGAAGGTCGAAAGGTTGGGTTTGAAAGGTTTGAAAGGTTGGAAGTGAAAGCTTGGAAAGGTGAAAGGTTGAAAGGTTTGAAAGGTTGAAGGTTTGAATGTCTGAGAGGTTGGAAGGTTTGAAAGGTTGAAACTTCAAAGGTTTCAAAGGTTTGAAAGGTTGGAATGTTGAAAGGTTGAAAGGTTTAAATGACTAACAGCACGTTTACTACACTACAACAACAAAAACTCCCCCCCCCCCCCCGAAAAAAAAAAAAAAAAAATATATATATAAAAAATATATATAATATATTCATTATATATATATATATATATATATATATATATATATATATATATATATATATATGTAACATATTGCAACTGGCGTACTGGTGGGGGGGGGGGCTTGGGGGCGCCAGCCCCCACAAATGAAATTGAACCATGACTTATTTTCACAAGTAATGTATAAATGTTCGTGATATCACATGTTTTTTAACAAAATGCTAGTTTCTCCATTATTTCTTGCAAACTGACCCATTCCCAAATAGCCAGGAAGAGCATATGTTTTGTTATAGTCACTAAGGCCGTATAGTGGCCACTAACAGTAACACGTACTAATTCCTTTCCAGAAGCTACAGTGCAAAGCAGTGCCGGAAGATAACATGCTACCCACCACTCGGGCGAACGAGCGTTCCATACTTACACCGTGTAACACTGCACATGTACCGTTAAGGGGCCCAGTGGGGGGAATGGAATTCAGACAAGATTAAGAGTAGAGAACGGTACAACGAATCGTCTTCTTTCTCTAATACTTTAATGAAATGGCAAAGCTCCGCGCTTCGCGCTGGTGGGGGGGGGGAAACTAATTTCAGACTAGGATTAAGAGTCGAGAACCGTACAACGAATCGTCTTAATCTTTCTCTAATAATAAATGAAACGCGAAAATTATTTCAGACAAGGATTAAGAGTAATAATTAATGAAACGACAAAGCTTCCGCGCTTCGCGTGGGAGGGGGGGGGGGGGACTGAATTAAGACAAAAGAAACAATAAAACGATTCGTCTTCTTTCTCTAATAATTTAATGGAACTTGAAAGCTTCCGCGTTTCGCGCTGGATGGGGCGAAAATGAATTCAGACAAGGATTAATAGTAATAATTATTGAAACGTCCAAAGCTCCGCGCTTGCGCGAAAGGGGGGGGGGGCGGAATTCAGACAAGGATTAAGAGGTCGAGAACGGTTCAACAGTTCAATGAATCGTCCCCGCCCCCCCCCCCCCCCCCCACTCCGAGAACGGACGGACCTCATGCGTGTTACCAAAAATGTCCGATAAAAGGGGCTAACTTTTTCGGGCCAGAGAATTGATAAAAAAAAAAGGGGTGTATTAACTTTTCACCCAGAGATTTTTTAAATAAAGGCGGTGCTTTTTTCTTTTATTGCTCTCATCTCTTTGGACTCCTGAGAAATTTATTCCGAATTTAGGGGGGTACATTGAGTATTTTTCATGATTTAGTGGGGTCTCCAAGGCAGGAAAAGCCCGC
>JAVYIG010010785.1:0-66256 GCA_035222895.1 Strongylocentrotus droebachiensis
ACATTAAACGCAGTTTCAAAGAAGTTGAATTTGAGGAAAAAAATTTGAAATTTGAAATCAATTTGAACTTTAGTGTGCTAAAATTTGAAAATCGTGCCGGCCGATATTTCGCTCATCTGACCGTATAAAATAACCTAAAACCCCTGAGCTTCCGGGGGATCTGCCCCCTGAACCCTATCAATGGCCTTACAGAGGGCCCCTGGTGCTCATCTAACCGTAATTAAATACCTAAAACCCCTGAGCTTCCGGGGGCTCTGCCCCCTGGACTCCCCGCCAATTAATGACCTGTCAGTGTCACAAATAAGGTATCTAAATATGCTTATCTGACCGTAATTTAATGCCTAAAACCCTGAGCTTCCGGGGGCTCAGCTCCAGGCCCTGGACCCCACGCCAATTTACGCTCTATACCTGATCGTTAATACTCCACTTTCAAAAAACGTTCCGCGGGGCCTGCATGTAACGTGTAAGAGTGGTGGTGATGCAGATTTTTCTTCTGCCCCCCCCTTCCAAATGTGTTTGCTCATTACGTCACTGCCCCTGGAAGGTGAACCCCTGGAATGTTTGTCCCCCAATCCCACTGCTTCGGTTCGCCTGGTTGGAAAGGATGTAAAAAGAGAATGGGCGGGTGAGTTTGTAGATGGAAGGGGGAAGGTGGTGGTGAGGGTCAATGTCGCTATTATTAAGGTTCGCTATTCATAAGGTCCGCTATTCATAAGGTCCGCTATTCATATAAGGTTCGCTATTCATAAGGACCGCTTTTCATAATTTGAGAAAAGGGTCATTATCATAAGGGTCATTATTCATAAGGACCGCTATTCATAATCAAAGAAGAGGGTCGGAATTCATAATATGTGAAGAGGGTCGCTATTCATAATACAAAATCGGGGTCCGACGGTTATTCATAATTATTATATTAAAAAAAGGGTCGCTATTCATAACACGGGAAGAGGATCGCTATTCATATTACAAGAAGAGGGCCTCTATTCATAATGCAGAATGAGGGTCGCTATTTATAATTAAAAATGAGGGTCGCTATTCATAATACGAAATGAGGGTCGCTATTCATAATACGAGCAGAGCTAGATGTGCTGCTCTAATGGGTTACTTTTTTGCCCCAAATCCCTAAACATGGAAAAGTGCCCCCATTTTGCAGATCTTGAACTTTAAACATGGGTTACTATTTTTTGACAGAATCATATCTCACCCATAATCTTGCTAAAGTGAAAATTCCAGATGTAAAATCGAGCAAAAATAATTGAAATCATTTCGCTAGTCAACCAAAGTCCTCGCCGATTGTCGCACAGATTTATCAATATCATTAATTTGAGCTCCGCTTGTGACTAATTTATAAACGAGTAATCCCACCCCACCCCTCGAGTGTACGCAAAACAAAATTCTTTGTGGGTTCTTACGAGTAAATTCAAGAGTAAGTGAGCACTTTCGAACTTCTGGGAGCTGCATGCTGAGTGTGCTTTTTAGTTGATTTTCCCACAGTTCTTTTCCAATTCGCTACATTATTGTTACTTTATTGTTATAAACTGATGGGTTTTAAATCAAAGAAGCTAAAGAGGCTAGAGTACGACGGGAAGCAGGAGCGGCGGAGCGACTTCCAGAGTGGTGGGGGGGGGGGCACCAACAAAAAAGGGCACCTACAAAGAAAACCTTAAAGCGAAAATATACAATTATTTAAACATTGTTATATACCCCTATATTGTGATTACATTATCTGGGATGCTAAGCATGGCATGGTGGGATTTGCTAGAATATTCGCTACAAAGTATTGATAAACATCAACGCCTATAAGCTGTATTTATTTGTAGAGAAGACTTATCTGTGAAAAGCGAGCGGAAACCGGGCAGGCTACGGTATAGTACATGGACCGATATTTGGATATTTCGCAATCCATAATCAAGTCGAAACGCACATGGACTTTGTGTTGTTTATGTGCATACATTACACGAGTCGCCACCCCTTCTGTACAAATGCGGCTCGCGTACATGCCCAAAGAAGGAAACCTAGTCCCATATTTGGAGGACATGTCGGCCATATTAGGTAGCCCCATTTCCTTTCTTGTGCGACTAGACTGTTAACAATAATTACTGTAAAATATCAATGCGCGACCCTAAACTTTTGACAATTTAAGTACTATTTTGCCAATTATCTGTGTTAAATAGAAATTTGTCAGGATTTAAGAATATTTTAGTCCCTCTGCACTAACAATTTTGATAAGGTTATGGTAAAATTACAGTATTTATATTAATTTAGCGCATGTACATTTCATCAAATAACACTGTGACGACTTCCTTATATGCAATCGCCTAACTGGTTGACTGTCGAGTGAAGTACAAGTTACTGTGCCCGTGGAGAAAATCGTGATCTCGTCGACGATTTGCGTTTAATATCATTGTTGTGATTTAAGTCAATCATGTCAATGTCAAGTGTTAATTTTTCCAATCTACAGAAGCTGAAAAATGGTATCAGGGACCATGGATCATGTTTACCGGACAGTGACAGTAGCTCTGTTGGTACGGGCTCCGAGTTAGCGGACCGGGACCATGACTTGGATGATCCCTGTCTCGGCCCGGGCCTAACCCATCTCACTCCCGCTGATATGGCGAACATTGAAAAGGCTTCAAAACACGGCAAGAAAACGAAAGGAAGAGTGAAGATAAAAATGGAGTTTATTGAAAACAAGTTGAGACGTTATACAACTTTTAGCAAAAGGAAAACAGGCATTATGAAAAAGGTGAGGAAGACATTTCCAAATTCCATGTGATCAACTCGTACTATTCGTAGATCTAACGTTAGATCTAGTCTAGTCGTACTCTGAGTCTGACTGAGTTGTAATCGTATACTGTAGTGTAGCTCAGCCTTTTCACACACAGCTAAAATTCATTGTATCTAGATGTAGAGATGATTAGTATAAACATGTTTAACTCGACAGTTTTAAACACCTTTAAAGAAATTTTTCCCTGTGTGAACATCATTTATACGATGTTCGGATAGATACGAAGTCGCGATTCATACGCCCCTCAAAGCAGGCTGCAGATACGAAGAGCTTGACATTTTGTGTGTGAACGGTTTAAACGTGTTTAAACAGGATGGAGTGTGTGCTTTGTTTGATATGACCTGACCTTCAATGCGCAATGGCACTACTGCGCATTTTAAGAGCAGTAGTTAATCACGAAACGATTAACGATCGCACCGAAATTTCTGTGTGTGAATGATGTCGTATGTACAGCTGATTAGTTTAAAGCCCTTTAAACTAATCATGTTTATAGAATTTTAGCTGTGTGTGAAAAGGCTGTTAGTGTAACGACAAGTAATGAACATTGCATGCCATTTTCTAGACAGAAATAAGCGTCTGGTATTGAACGGGGAATTTTTAAATAAAACTGAAGTTTGTCAACCTTCCCCATACACAGGCGGTACCCCTTGTCACACGCACAAGTAGGTGGGGGGGGGGGGGGGGGGGGGGGGAGTAGACCTAGTTTGTTTTTCTTTATCTGAAAGAATTAATATTAATAAAAGGGTGATTAAGATAAAATCGTCGAAAAAGTTTAGAGTTGGACCTCACTCCCACATCGTGCATTGCTCATTTATAATCGTTTACCTTAAAAAGTAACATAAAAAATCATTATTTTTTGCCTTTCTTCGAATTTCATTTTGTTTTATTGAAGGGGAAGTCCACCCTTCAATATTAAGTTGGTTTTAATAGGAGCATAAAAAAGCAGCAAAGGGTCAGTGAAAGTTTGAGCGAATTCTGATTGGAAATAAGTAAGTTATGAATTTTGGAAGTTGCGATCAAACACAATTTATTAGACACAAAGTGACAAAACTGACATATCTTGCAAGAGCTCTCCCTTCCAATTTGCTAGTACATAACATTTCAGAAAATTTCATTTTCTTTGTTATTTATGATGGAATAGATATTTTCCATACAAGAATACCGGTATTTATTTTCAATTTTGCATATATGATTGAAATAATATGAATTTCTGATTTCTTACAAATCATATCATACTTGCAATAATGATAATAATAATAATAATAATAATGGTTTTATTTCCATACATAATATAGGGAAGCCTCATCAGCTTTAATGCTTCAATTGTTAATATTAGTATTATCATTATTAGTATATCATTATATTGTTATGTTATTGTTTTTTGTTTTAGTAATAATAATTCCATAATCATGAAAAGGAAAGGTCAAGTTGATCTAGGCTTACATGTACATGTACATTTCTACTCACAAATTCTGTGATAAACAAAACAGACAGTAAAAAAGGTATCATATTTTCAGGTGCCTTTTTGGTCTCATATTGCCACTGTAGAGCCATAGGAAGCCATTAATAGAAGGCTTACCGTATTTATTTTTTATTTTTCTTGTTATGCCACATCTGGTTTGGGGTGTCAAAAAAAAACAAGCGCAGTGATTTGTAAACTGCCTGACCGTTTGCAGTGGTGCCCCCTCCCCCACAATCATATAAACGTAAATGATACCAGCTATATCTAAAGACTCTATATTATAGATCTAATCTATTTCTTGATTCTCTTATTCCACCTTCAAATTAGGCTTATGAATTATCAACATTGACTGGAACACAGGTGATGTTGCTGGTTGCCAGTGAGACAGGACATGTTTACACTTTTGCCACACGCAAACTCCAACCTATGATCACAAGTGAAAGTGGGAAAGCCCTTATTCAAACCTGCCTGAACTCCCCTGACATCCCTTCAGACAGCCAGCATCATAGTCGTAACCCTGATCAGCGCATGTGTGCTACTGGCTTTGAAGAGACTGATCTTTCATATCAAGTCAGCGATGAGGAGGCTCTCAGTGGAAAGGTTAACCATTTTTCTTACATTTCATCATTACAATGTATGTGAATAATAATATTAAAATGGTTCTCATAAAGTGCTTTCCACCTTATTGACCTAAGCGATATTATTATATTTGATATTCATCTAATGAATCTGTTTTTTGTTGTTGTAACAGTACAGCACATTTATTGCCATGTACAGTGTTGGTAATCACATCCTGGTGTAAAATAAAGAAAGTTTTGATTCATGGCAATTACCGTAAACCCTTTCATGCTTTCCCCTTAAAAAAGAGAAGAATTGCTGTGAAATACATTTCACATACATTTCTCAGAATGTTCATAGTCTATTTTTAAACATGTATACATGTATGTACCGGTACTAATATTTTTGTTCTCCATTTTATTATATTTTATATATATTCGTATGATAAATTATGAGGAGTTTTTGTCTTATGAAAATATGTCTTGGTTAATGCAATGTAGCATAAAGATGGATGGTATGGGTAAATGGGAGAGAGAAAGAGAAAGAAAGAAAGGGGCGGGGAGAAAGAGAGGGGAGATTAAATATCATACACTCATACACTGGACTAGCGAGAGGCCTTGGAGGCGCCCTTCTAAGAGTCATGTCATTTTTGCTGCTCATTTGTAACCATCACATTTGTGTCATGCCTTTTGCTGACCTTTTCATATATTACAACTTTTTATGAAATGGATAATGTTGTTGCATTATGTACAAAATAAATGGGGAAGGTTGTTTTCTTTATAAATCAGTTGAGGAAAAAATACAGGCTAAGTTCGATTTTGGAGTACGTAGGTCAAAGGTCGAAGGTCATAGCTCATTATATATGTGAAAAAATACACATCTGGTTTCCGATCGATAACTTTAGTAACGTTTGATGGATTTTAATTAAATTTGATATGAAGGTATATGATATAAAAATACAGGCTAAGTTCAATTTGGAGTACGTAGGTCAAAGGTCATAGCTCATTATATATGTGAAAAAATACACATCTGGTTTCCGATCGATAACTTAAGTAACGCTTGACAGATTTTAATGAAATGTGATATGATGGTTCATGGTATCAAAACACAGCCGAAGTTCGATTTCAGAGTATGTAGGTCAAAGGTCATAGCTCATTAAGTATGCAAATATGGTTTCCGATCCATAACTTTAGTATTGTTTGACGGATTTTAATGAAATTTGATACGAAGGTACATGGTATAAAAATGCATGTACAGAGCAAGTTCGATTTCTGAGTATGTAGGTCAAAGGTGAAAGGTCATTGCTCATTAAATATGCAAAAACAACTAATTATATGTGAAAATGTGGTTAACTTCCTTGCCTAATAATATAATAGTATAGTCCACTGGAGGTAACTTTTTCTGACGTATATAGGCCATTTGTACCCTGCGAGGGGATGCTACGCTTTGCGTTGACTTGTTATCATTATTTCTCGTAAGTATTGTTAATAACATTGATTTTGTGGTCACTGATGCATGCTTCTCGTAAGCCGTTTCTCGGCCGCCTTGAAATGTTTTGTTTCGAGGCGTTTCACAAACATTTTTTATCTGTAAATTTGTTTTCATTATGAAAATGTTAACCGTACCTACACCGCCTACACGTGGTGCACGCACGCACGTTCTTCTGCAAGCAGAGGTGACTGTGTGTGCGAACGGGTGGAAAATAGTTCATCACTTTGTTCATTACACGTCCAAATTTGTACTCAGTTTCAAGGTAAAATTGAATGGAAATTACAGATATCGGCTAACTAATATTTTGGTTCTTCGCCTTCTGTTTCATCACTAGCTTTCAAGTCAATGTCGCATGTATCATTGACCTCCGTTATTCTTCTTTTTTTGAGGGGGGATCGTACGCTGCCTGTACCAGGGACTCGGCGGAACAGGTTTTGCTGCAAAATGTGAATCGCTATTGCACTTTCCGTAACAGCAATGCTTTCCCATTATTCTTGCCTAAAACTCAGCTATTTTAAAGATTGAATGTATGAAGAACAAAATCACACCTCAAAGATATTTATTATTCAAGTTTGAAACTGCCTCCTTTTTCTTCTCTCTCTCTCTCAAAATAGCGAAAGCAAACAATACAATTATAACACCTCGAACATAGCGATAACATGTACCGATGCACACACAGTGTAGGCTGCTATGCACCGCGAGTTCTTTGTTTGACTAACCCTCCAATTACGTAATGCGATTTAAAGGTCTGTGAATACATTACGAAACTGGCCTATTGTGTATGTTTAATAGGCAATTCCCTTGGACATAGGTTCATTTGCCGTATTTTTTTTAAATAGTCCCATTTAATTGCCATCACAGTGATGACCTACATGTACATGTATTTTCAATGGTTATAACATGTTTGCATAATTTTATTACTAAAATCATGCAAAATGCATTGACATCAATTTATTTTGTTATAGTTAAAACAAAAGAATTGTTGCTGTACATTTCTTCTAATACTAACAACAATATAGATTTTGCAATTAGTGAAACTTCAGGAAAACTTAGAAGTAAGATTTTATTCAACATTCTAAACAGCATCAAATCAGATACAAGAACACAAACATTATCTTGGTGTCTGATAAGGTTGACTGTTGTCCATTGAGAAGTGAGTTGGGTTGGCATGTGCCATACAAGGAGCATGACCCATTGACCTTACATCTCCTTGTTTGGATTGTGCCATACCTTATAGGCCCACTCTTTCCAATTATGGCAAGCATGGCATGCGCCTGGCACTAGGTCATGTCCATCATCTGCTTCAGGCACAAGCCACATGTACCTTATTTGGCTTAATGGCATGCAGACATATTGCATCTAATTTTGAACATATGACTTTGTGGTTTGGAGCTAACTTTGTAACTATAAATCTTCAAGATTATGTTTTTTTAAAAACCAAAATCATATAAAAAAGGAAATGCTCAGTACTACTGGAATATAGTAATGTGACTCTGTTTTTAATACAGGCCTTTTTAACATGTGACATATAGTATGACTCCGTAGTTCGGGGCTAACTTTGTAACTTTAAAGATAAATGTTTTTTTCTTTTCTTTCATTCTTTTTTTCTTCTTTTTTTACCATCACATTGAAATTGAAAAGGAAATGTTCAGAAGTATAATACTGATACGATTTAAAGAAGAAGCCCACCCTAATGTTCAGTTGGTTTCAATAGAAACAGATAAATGATAGGAATAGACAGGTGAAAGTTTGAGTAAAATCTAATGAAAAACCAGAGAAAAAAAAAAGATTGATCTAACACAAATTTGCAACTTTGTGACATATCTTCATAATCTTGTGAGATCCCCTCCCTTTTGCTCTGTACTAAAAAATAAAAAAATAAGAAATTTTCCCTTTATATTCTATCACTTAGTTTTACCACTTTTCTTTTTTCAGAATACCGGTAGTGATTTCCTTAAACCATATCATGCTGTCGTGAATGTTCATTCCACAATGTTTCCTTTCACCTGGCTACAGGCTTGTTTTGTTTTGTAGTAGCAGGATATATACATGGGAAGAACAGTCAAAAGTGGATGCGGTGTAGTGACATCATTCAATACTTCCTTGTCAGAAGGCAGGCTTTTGTTTTCTTTTTTTGTATTTCCCCTTTTACATGTATGTTCCTACTGACTGTTGAAAATCCATTATCAGGGAGTGGACATTTTCCCAATGTTTTCTTATCCTGTTGGAGATTAATTATTTTTAGCAAGGAAGTTAAGTCAGAGTTAAAGGGCAATCCAACCCTTATAATAACTTCATTGGTATGGAAGCAAAATAATAAGAGAAACAGAGTGGTGAAAGTTCGAAATAAATCAGACCAAAAATAAGGAAGTTACGAATATGAAATTACTAAATCCATGCGAATCCGATTCAGCCAATCTGAAGTTTCTATACATACATGTATGTATACATTAAATAATAACAATTTTCAAAAATTCATAATTTTTGTATTTTTGTTTGATTGCAAGTTTGCAACTTAGTCTGGAGGTGTAATATTTCCTTTTAGGTCCCAAAATGTCAAATATAGGACAGGTACTGGTAGTATGAACAAGAATTTTCCTTTCTTTTTGATTTCCACAAACATCAACTTTGTCTGAAGGTGTCATTTTTTCCTTTAAGTTCTTCAAATGTCAAAGATAGGAAAGGTAGTATGAAGAGGAAACAAGAGGAAGGAAGGAGAGTAGAGCAATCCTGATGGAGATATCCCATGTGACTCATCTCCCATTCACAATTTATTACTAACTTACTCTACATCTACTCTGCCCTTATCCTCCTTTGTTTTAATAAAAGCAGAAAAATTAGAGAGACATATTAGTGAAAGCTTGAGCAAAATTCAATTACAAATCGAAAAGTTATGAAAATTTGAAGTTCGGTGAAACATGAATTGGCAACACTTTGACATATCTTGCAAGTTCCTCTCCTATTTGCTCTGTAAAGAAAATTGTAAACGGTAAACTTTACTTTTCTTATTTGCTGATGATGGAATAGATTTCATTCATACAGGGGTTGTATAAAACAGGCCTGATAATTACCTGATTTAAATCGTTTTCCCCGATTTTTTTCCCCCCAATTTTTTTCTTTCTGATTTTACCCCTATTTTCCTGATTTTCCCCTTATTTTCCTGTTTTTGTTTCTTCCCCCCCAATTTTCATACTCAAAAGGCGGGGAATGTTGTTAGATGCCATTTTTTTTCATTGCTCACTATCACCCCTGTATAAAATCATATTTGCAATTATTATATTTAGCGTGAATGCATGATTGAAAATTTTCTTAAGGGAAAAATATAATTTGTTTTTTTTACAGGGCAAATGGGAGGGGAGCTCACAAGATATGTCACAGAGTTTCCAATTTGTGTTTGATTGATTGCACCTTCAACATTTCATAACTTTCTTATTTTTAATCAGCTTTTGTTCAAACTTTCACTGACCTGCTTCTCTCATTTTCTGCTTCTATTAAAATCAACTTGATATCAGGGTGGACTTCCCTTTAATTTAGACGCTGCTCTGTAATGTAAGTTTATAATTTTTGTAGGGTTTGTTCTATACTATAATCATCTTTATGACATTGATGTTATTTAAACATGTTCAGATCTGTGATGTGTTCATGGAATTTCTGAAAGCTCGACTTTGGTTGAAATCATACATCAAAATGCATTGAGAACTTATGACCGGCAAAAAATAAGATAAAATTTGTAAAGAAAGAAAATGTTTATGAACACACCTGGGTTTTAAACGAAATGTGTTCCAAATTCATATCTTGGGGTTGAAAAGAAAATTGTATGAATGCAAGTCTATTATGTTATTATTATACTAAGAAAATGATTTATCTTGTTTCATTCACTTTATTAGTTCTCTCACTTCCCTGTATCCATGTCTTGTTTGACTGAGTAAAGGATGCTGCTCTGGTCCAAGTTGTTGAACTTGAATATTGCAGACTTTTAAAAAGAAAACCAAAGTTAGATTTAAGAGTAAGAAGAATCGTATCATCACCCATGTGAGACTGTGAACTAACTACCTGTATGTTTCAGTGTAGGCAGTGTATTAATCTGCTGAAGCATTTCTCACGCATGCATAATTCAAATAGTTCATCTCAGCAGTTTAGAATATATGTAACTTGTTGCTATCGAAGTGTTTGAATACTAAGGACATAAATAGTTGATACATAGAGTTCTTGTGAAAGCATTCTGCATACATGTCATTCCAACATGTAGACCCTAGAAACCTGTCTGACACGAAGCATGCACGTAGACTCCTCGATCTTCAGCAGCAGCATAGCAAACAATAACAAGTTTTTGTTTATAAACACAAGACTGCTTCCCCTAGCTACCCATGCCTGAATGAGATGATGTATTCATCTTGAATAGTAACTGTCTAGATCCACGGTGGCCGCATCACCCTAGAGCTGGGTGATATGATGACTTCACGCATCATCAAATACCAAGCGCTCTCTAGTGTTGAGACCGTGGAATGGTTGTTATGACGTCATAATTGTAGGCGGAGCTTGCACATCCCTTGGTGCCAACATGGTTCGGATTGCTTGGATTGTAAGGGATGTAACCATTAGTAAGGGGGCTGGGTTTAACACTCATCAATCATATACTACCACATGAATTCGCTTCATTGAATAGTAATTAATGAAGTCAAAGCCCTTTCACATATATTCCTTTGCTATATAGTATTCTTTATTTTCTCTTTAAGTATGGTAAGATATAGCTATTGATGAAGCAATTCGATTAGGAGGTGAAAGCAAATAAATTAAGATGACATTAATAACTGTTAATGTTAAGTATGCTCAGAACATTTTGGGGGATTGAGAGGGGGATCATAATATGGTTTAACTCACTTTGTAGCTTTGCATATATGCTATTTGTTAACTTTTTATTTCTTTAAAAAAATCTTTTGAAATGATTTAACACATGGAGTTTAGAAAAGATATTTAGAAAAAAAACAATTTTTATACCTGTAGACATTGATAATTTCATCACTTTCATTTGTGATATAATTCAATTTGGCATATTTAAATATTCATGTATATAAACACAAGGAGCAACAGTCCTGTGATGTATGATTGCTGCCCTCTCTCTTCATTATGAAGAAAGGAGGCAGCCCACACTGATTAATGAGAGTGCCATGTTTGAGAATGCGTATTCCATATATGGGTAGAAGACCTTGGGTGTCCTACAACTCCTTTTGGAAGAAGGCCAGGCAGGGGTGTGCTCTGTGACGATGCTTGTTGAATATTGATGAATGCATACCAATTGACCAAAACATGGACCCCCAACCCTCCCTCCCCTGTCTATTAGTCTATCAGATTAGCTCCTCAAGTAAAACATGATACAAGAGAGCCAAGTGAGATTGAATTCATCAGTTGACTCTACACTGGTACAAAATTCTTTTGCACTGGCATCACCCCCCCCCCTCCTCAAAATGCATCGCTATTCCTCTCTATATGCTATCACTGAGAAAATTATATATATTCATTATGAGTGCCTTATTTCAACCTACTCCTGTACCCTAGCCCACCCCTTTCGTAAACAAGAAACTTGATCAAATAAAAATCAAATCAGACAAATTTATTTATAGCTACAGATTACTATTAAAGACCATATCCGAACTGAAAAATAAAATGGATAAATTATATATCAACGAAAAGCTTATAAGCCATAGATTACATTAATATCAATTATATGCCGTTTTAGTGTCTGTCAGAGGAGCATCAGCTCTCTGAAAAATATAAATCTAAAGCTTTGAAAATCGGAAGTTGTTGACCTAAAAACTTGCTATCGACTTGATGGCATCATCTCATGTGGAGTATGCATATTTCACAATGACTTTGCATTAATCAAGCACGGCTCATCGCCTCAACTATATAGGTGAACCGGTCGGTCCACATGTTAAGTCGTTACTGTAACTTTGACTCCTATTGACCCGTAATTAGAAGGGGTACAGGAAATGAGGTTTTAATTTGCTTTTGTCCAATAATGAAAGGGTAAATACTTGTTATTCCCTTATATTTGTAATTCTATATGCATTCAGTTTTCCATTTATATCAAGTTGTATTTTCATCGAATAGGGTCTTTAAGTATACAAATAATGAGAGAAGGGAAAATAAACAAAGACAAGGGGACAAATGGAAATAAGGAGTGATGTAAAATAACATACAATTCATGTCTATTCCTTTTGTCAAACTCATCCTTTACAGATAGCAGTTCACAAATAGAGCTCAAAATTGAAACGTTATTTGATCACAGTGTCCTTTTAGATGGATGTTTTTACAGATAGGTAAACACAAATTTGGAAAAGCATGTGTCTCATATCAGCATTTAATTTGTTCAAGGGCCTTGTTGTCAATTTGTTTATAGCTATGGTCAGAGATATATCCCTAGCTTATTATCTGCAGAGATCCAGAAGGATGTTAACTCATATCTTTTAATACAAAACTGAATGTTTTTCTGTTTCTCAAGTCTCATCTGATGATATACATGTATGTTTCCATACATTGTAGCTCTGAGAAAAGATTAATCCCAACGACTTATATTATTAGGAGAGAGGCAGAAGGATGTTGACTAATATCCATTAAACACAGAGTCAACACACTTCAGTTTGTCAACTAATGGTATACATGTACATGTGCAAATTGCTAAGAAATCAAACACAATCAAATAATTATGCAAGCAATAAAGTTTGTAGAGTTTACAGGTAGTATGCCGAAGTGGCAGAGAAACATTATTTGAGAATCAAATCACACAAAAATATCATTAAAAAAATGATTCTGTCATAAGAAATCAGATAAAGATACAATTAATAGACCGCTCATTTTGCGTTGCTGGTTAAAAAAAAAGTCTCATCTTGATTCTCTTAATTGTGTACATAACTGAGAAACGTCGAAATTGTGAAATATTAATTATACGTAGGAAAATATATTTTCATATTTCCATAAATTTTCATTGTACTCAGAGGAATTTTAGTGAGTGGCATGGTATCTCATCTTTGGTATGAGAAGACCTACATGTTAATGGGAAAGCCATCGATGGGAGTGTATATCACCCGACCAATGGCAGTTCAAAGCTTGCAGCAGCGGCACTGGCATATATGGCATTCCATCATATAAGGGCTAGAATAGACGAGTCGCATTGTTGGAAGTTTAGAGTTTATTCTTGGTTGTGATGCAGTCAAGGAATCTCAACAAAGTCATCCACTGATATACAGGAAGAAGGAGTGGAAGAGAGAGAGAGAGGAGGCAGAAATGTTTCACATTTGTCACTAATTATCATACCAGCTCTAAGAGAGGCTTACAAGTGATTTCATTTTCTAGGTTATCCAATGCATCTGCTTTTATTTTCTCATTACAAAAGAGCTTGATAATATGTGACATATATATACAAAATGTGTGTATGCTTCGGACCCATCACTACATGAACATACATACACCCTATTTTACACTTGCCCTCCATCCTCATAGAAGTTGATGATTTGAAGTTCAAAAAAGGTATAAACCATGAAGAGAATTTGTTTTGTTTGTTGGTCATATGGGTACTACATAATATTGGTTAAAGTCAAAGGGGCTCAACGAATACAATTCCTGTTAGTATATGATTTTGAGGATTATAGTACAACACAAACCCTTATTTCTTTATTTTTTTATCTGCACTTTTGAGAAATTGAGCAAAGTTTATCTGTGTATTTTATTGTAGGAAGGAAGATCAGCTATATTTCAAGTGACACAAGTACCAGGAGCAGGAGCTGATGCAAACACAAATAATGGTAAAATTCAATGTCTTTATTGTTCTTTATAGAAAATTGTTAAGTATATATTTGAGAACACAATTTATGTAAAGTAGATTTTGAATATTTCTAGAGATACTATCTCATTCATGCATTTGTGTACTGTATAAATATTTACATGAGTAACTACTAACTGATGATCTATTAATGATGATGATGACCAATGATGATGCTCTGTTATTGAAGTTATTCTTTTTTGTTTTCACATTTCAAAATAGAAGGTCCTTCCAATTAGTAAGGATAAATTCAGAATTTGTTTTAGATTTCACCAAATAATATTGATATATTCTGATGATATAATATTTTGTATATTCAGAAAATGAGTAAAAGAAAGGCAAACTTGTAAATGGTAGAGCATTAATTTGTAAAGTCCATTTGGTGATTGAACTGCATTGTTTAGCCCTCAATATGTATTGAGATTTAAATGTATGTTGATAATTGTAATCAGTGAATGCTTTATGACTGTCTATATCCAGGTCTATTATCGGGTGCAGGGCATACATTTCCAATGACAACATATTTACCTACTTCGTCAGCTGCTCCATTAACACCTGGAACAAAAGTCAGCTCCACAGCAGCTACTAGTCTACCAATGTCAGTTCCACAAGGGGCTACTATTACAACACTCATTTCACCTACAGGTATGTTCCTCTACAGTGGCATAGCATGGGTCTAGCCATTGAGTGGGTACTGGTGTAGGGATGGGGGGGGGGGGCAGTGCCACTCTTATTTGATACATGACATGACAGATAACAATGCCCATCAAGTGGGGAGAGGGAACAAGAAGAAGTTGTGTCATCTTCTTTTCATTTTGCCTTCTTTCTCTCCTTGCTTTCTCACTATTTCTCTTTTTATTACACTTTAAAATATCCCCCGACAGTATGCTGGAGGATACTTTGGATTTAGCAGCGTCATATTCTTGTGTGCCCTCCAACTGCCACATTCCTTGACAAATTTCTTTCAAATTCCGTATGGAGGTGTGTCTCGGTATAAACTACACACCTATTGATTTTGGTGATGCTGCCTCTAGTGTGCAGTCTGACTGCAACATTTCTTGACAGATTTCTGAATGGAAGTATAAGTTGACAAAAAAAATATATGCACCTATAGTTTTTGGTGATGCTGCCACCAGTGTCCCATGTTTTATAGAGTCTAAGGTCATGTTCTGCAGGATGGCGTGAGTGCATTCTGCAGACCACATTTCTTGATGGATTTCTTTAAATTTTGTATAGAGTATCTTAGTACAATCTACACATCTTTACTTTTTGGTCATGCTGCCCTCATTGTTCCATCCTCTATAGGGTCAAAGGTCATTTGTCTCTTTTGTGCGCTCTATCTACCACATTTCTTGACGGATTTCTTTCAAATTTTGTATGGAGGTGTGTCTTAGCAAAATCTACACATCTTTAGTGTTTGGTGATGCTGCTGCCTATGTTCTCTCTGTTATACGGTCAAAGGTTGTATTTTAGGGGATGTCTTGTTCGCTCTGCAGGTCACATTTCTTGACACTTTTCTTTCAAGTTTCTATATAGATGCATTATACTCTAATCTACACACTTATGGTTTTAGTGATGCTGCTCCTAGTCTTGACAATAGTCTGAGCCACTAGCCATCCTTTTGTTTCAGGGAGGGGAGAGGGGATCTTTGTCCCTTCTTTGAACATAAGGATGACACAATATTTCTTGTTTATTTTTGTATTTGTCTATTTTTTTTATATATATTACATTGGGGAGGCTCATGCTCCATGCTTCCTCTATCTATAGCACTGTCCACTTTATTAATTAAAAAAAACGCTCTTAAAGGTAAAGACCAGTAATGGTCATGCGATTGCATTGTGAAAGAAACGTTGTGGAATCGATCAGAAAAGGTTGATCATCTAGCATCTAGCATCTGCAAGGTTCTGGAATCATCAAAATGATAAGAAATTTGGCCCATTCTTCGTAAAGTTACAAGCACTATACACAGAAAGATGTATATGGGACTACCCTATCTCTCTCACCAGACCATGAGAGAAATAAATTTACCAAATATATGAATTAGTAGGCGGTTTCCCGGCAGATTTTTTATCATCATGTATTAGTAAAAACATATTCTTTCACATGATTGGTAATGAGAGCTTCCATTTCATTTTTTGAAATTGGGGCGTTGCCAATACTGGTCTTTACCTTTAACTGAAAGGGTACATGTTAATGAAATCTCCAGTTCTGTATTTGCAAAATTGTGCACTTTCATTGAGGAACAAATGGCTCAGTGTGGTGATCTTTTTGGAACTGAAATATAATGGGTACATGCTATAAGGGAGTTTACAGATACAATCTTAGTCCACTGCCTGGACTGTTCTCTACATGATCCGTGCGCGCTCACATAATACTAGTACACACGTACGGAAACAGAGCCTGAGAACAGTCCAGTACACCTTGGCAAGTTCCCCCTAAATTCAGGGGGAACTTTTATTCCTCCCACTTCACCTTGGTCAGACCTTGCTTAGTTGTGATTGGTTCCCACTCATGCCCATCAAAAGATTTGGTCATTGCGTAATCTTACAACGATCGTAAACCTATAGGCAATTTGCAATGTCAGTTCCTTGACCCTTTAACCCTAAATCTAAATCTGAACCACCAGTGTGAATTCCGGGCAATGAAAACAACTACAAAGCAGTATAAATTGCTAACAATTTCGTTGTTCCGTCATTCAATCACACACACACACACACACACACACACTCTGAACACATGATGTAAACACAAAGTAGTGCATGTAATCATTTCACCAAGATATTTTTATTCCAATTTACAGACTTCAACTTCATAGTGTACCTATAAGGAACTACACTAGTATAGTAACAGATGACATGTTTCAAACTAGAAAGCATTTAATCAATTGTCTTGTCAGTGATTTTTACAGACAAACTGTTATTTTTTACTGAAATCCTTGCATCTGATTAGCTGAGAGCGAATTTGTCAGTCAAAATCACTGACAAGGCACTTGAAGAAACACCCCCATTTTGAAGTCTATTATGTCCCCAATCACTTCAAGATAAACAGAAATATATAAACATGGAATTCAGGACTCTCATTGTTGTCGCAAATGGGTTAAACACTGAATAGCCGCTAATAGGCTACAATGAATTCCTTACCCTTTGCAGAATATTATCTCACACTGTAGTGCATGATTTAAGATATATGTAATTTGCCATCAAGGACTATATGGGCAAGAACAGTGTTCAGCATTAGTGTACTTGCATAAAAAGTACAACAATGTATGTGGAATACTGATTATCTTTTGAAGACAAAAATTTGGCAACGAGAATAATAGTTAAAGCATGTTATCATCTGCAAAACATGTTAATAACATCAAAGTAAACTGTTATAACCTGTAAATGAGGTAAGCTTATATGTAGCTTAAATTAACAATCATTGGGTGTAAAGTTACTTCAAATTCAAAGGAGAATCTAGCTACTTCCTTCTTTGTATGGCTTTCATACAAAGTGACACAAAAATTGAGATTTGGAGAAAAGTCATTCCAATGATTATAACATGTCTATCATGATATCACATTTTGAAAGCAAAGTATTTGTAGGTATGCATCTTTGAAGCAATAGTACTGGCTGTTTACCTATAAGGAATGAGTAATAAAATAAGCAAAACAAATCAATCATCAAAGAAAAAATAAGGCCAGTTCTATCGAAAACAGGAGCTAGTATGAATAGCAAAAAAGAAAATCAATATATAATATGAATACATTTATAAAGCAGGTTATGTCAAAATATACATCCACAGTGTTTGAAAAATCAACATAACTATGCTAATCGATCTGAAATATGATTAACATACAACGTTAATATTTATTAAAAAAAGAAATTTGTGGGTAATATAAAACAAAAGCTCGTTTTGAGGGAAGTTCGAAATTAGTATTCTTTCAAATGCCGTTCTAATTTAACCTTTTCATTTTTGGGCCTGCGAATGGAACATAGTACCTTTAATAAACAACTGTCATATTTAAGTGCAGAACTGCTAGCAGTCAACTTATGACCTGAGATATTAAGGGAGAAAGAAAATCAGTTTCCATTTTCTCCTAATGAAACAACTTTAGGGCCTACCTATAGTATTCCCTATATTTGCATATATATATATATATTTATCATCAGTCTGATTTTCCTCAAACTTTTAATAAATCTGTTTGTCCATTATTTTGTCTGCTTTTATAAATACCAAGAAATTCTTGGACTGGACTTGGCCTTTATATATGATTCTGCAGTCTAACCAAGGAGTTACTGGCACTCCTTGGTCTAACACCAAATGTCAGATGAATGCATGGATTAAAAACATAAACAATTATTGCCAGGAAGTCAATCAAACCAACAAAATTCATAAACCCCACCTGAACTTGTTTTCCTCGTTGTGGCATTGGATCAATTGAAGATTCATTTTCAATCAATGGCTGGAAGTTGATCCTCGTCTTGGACTTGGGTGTTCCAGAAACATGTAGCCTCTTAGTAACATGCTGTAAGGATACCAAAATACACATTCAGTATGAATAATTGCTTGTTAAAAAATACAAAAACATAGATCTAGGTGATGGTGCTGATTTGCAAAAAAAAAAAATCAAAAAAAAATCATACATTCAGGAATACAATATTTGTATCATTATAATGATATTATAATGCATTATTGTGATATTTGTTCTCGCCTATAGGCGAGAACAAATATCACAATAATGCAAGAAAGAGTCTACAAACAAAACTAATTTCAAAGATTTTCATTTCACTGTAGCCTATTGAATTAAGTAGCAGAAAAAAGGGATTTTTTTTTTTTTTTAAGGGGGAAGAAAGCTATAGAAAGGGAACAGTAAAGAACAAAAACAAATCAAAGATTGTCACAAGACGCAAGATCGAGTAGGCCTACATTCATGACATTGCACCTATTTTTACAGTTCGACCAAGCGATGAAGGATTTTGGTCCGACAAGAAAGGTACACCTAGATCTAGAGATGAAATTTAAATGTGTTTGTTTGATTATTTACCTTTGTTGGTGGTGTGCCGGCCAGGTGAAAAACAAGCTTCTCTTTTATTCTCCGAATTTGACCCTTTTTTGCTTTTGGGTGTCGTTGCTTTCCTTTTTGGAGTAGAAGGGCTAGAAGAGCTAGAAGAGGCAATTACGGCGTGGTTTTGAAGTGTCCGTTCGTAGATATTTAGTTCGACTTGTTGACTTCTCATGGAGTGTACATTAACTTTCTTCACACATTTGTCGCATACATGCTGCGATTTGTTTGTAGAAAATTCACCAAATATGTCTTTAAAACTCTTCTGCAAGCCACTCCTTGAAGTTTTCGTAGAATTTATATTAATGTAGTGTTTGCAGGTAACTATAGGGCAGTATCACAAATCATACACCACCTAACAGGTCTCATTGCTAATTACTTTAGTCCTTCTTTCACATGATTTCAGTGCTATTTAATTCAGATTTCTTTCTAATTTATGTTTCCATTTGTTGCAATAAGCTATATTTCTCGTATTTATACTGATTTATTTTACAAATTCAATATATCATGTTATGCTATGTTCTATGTTATATAAAGTGTTATTAATTTTGTTTGTAAACTTTTGTAATTCGGCTAAACGCCGCGATAAAAGTTTTATTTGAGATGAACCATTTTGAATGAATGAATTATTGGCAAACTCAGTTTCAATTGCTAGTCAACTTTTATCCAATACGATGTATGCATGCTTAATACATTGGGACAATAGTGCATGTGCTGCACGCATATAACAAATAGCATTGCACATAACTTTCACATTCACCAACACACACCCAGCGCTCCCAGGCTCCCAAGCACGCATACACACAGGCCGGTCAGCTGAGCATGCAAGGCCAGCTGATCGGAACGAAACATGCATCATTCATGAGAGGATCCTTATTTGGGAAGCGGGGTCATAGGGTCGCTGCTCATTAAATTCGGACCTCGCTGCCGAGATTAGCTGGTCGTTTTTTTTCGGGGAAGGTGAATTGGTGGGGAGTACGCATTTCATACACGCGCGCGCATTTGGGAAAGGGCGAAAGATTAAAACGACCATCAGCTGGTCTAATACAATCTGCGCATGGGCAGATAAAGGTCATTTGTACCAAAAAGGTAAAACCCACAGAGATGAATACTGGATATGCGCTCATGAAAGTTATGTAACATTATTCATTTATGCACCAACGGTACATTCTATGATACGCAGGTGGAAGTATTCTTTTCAAGAGGGCAAACAAAAGATATTCATGAAGCACATCTATGACTTTGGCAGTTATTATTCTAATATGCTCAAAGTGGAACTTCTCCATGTGTAAAAGATCTGTGGATATTTGGGGTCATTTGTACCATGTGCTATCTGTAAACTGACTCCCTTATTGTGATCCAACAGGACAGGCATTAACAGCAGGACAAGCACTAAGTGCTGGGATGCTTCAAGTACAACCCAGTCATTCTCAACTGCAGCTTCAACCTAATGCACAGGGCCAGACACCCTCGGGAACACCCACACTCTACAGGTATATAAACATCTCCGCATCCAAGTCCCATCAGTCCCATTTACAATTTTGTTTGAAGACCTTGGTGGTTTATTATCTTCTCCTGAGGCAAGTGGCTTATGGAGGTAGTAACTCCCAAGATCCCTTTGACAAGAATAGCCCATCCTACATTACCCTTGCATTTGATACCTTTTTGCTGTATATCCCATTTTGGCAATTCTTTATTAAAGTGAACTGTTTATTCACACAATATAAATTCTGTGGACAGTCCTATGTTACGGATACCAATATTCAAGCATCTTTTAACAATGTTAAATGTGAGATGCATGGCCCTATGTGTCATCAGTGTCTGTGAGGTGTATTGAAGCCCTAAAAAAATAGCTCTTTAAAATGCTCATGAAGTGCCTCAAAAAGCAAAAAATCTTTGAGTAACCAATTTTATCATACTCATTTTCCCCAATAGAGTATAGTGTTATAAAAACCGTTAGGAGAACGAAAAATGAAATTTCGTTTTCCAATCATAAATATCTTGATAATCAGACAGGCGATTGGCTTTTAAAAGTCATAGGATTCCTGACTGACCTAAAGGTTTATTATTATGATTTCAGCATGAGCTAAAACCAGGATTTTGTTTCAGAATCTGAGGCAATGTTACTGAGTAGCTTTAATGAGTAATATGTCCTTGACATTAGCCGTATAGACAAATACACAGTTTCTCAAAACCACAGCCCTTTGCTCTAATTTTGCATGTTTTTGCAATTTGGCACCAGAAACATAAGACTGTCACCAATGCAATACTCTTTACTTTTCTTCCGACTGCCAGGATAGGCAGTGTGTGCTATGTTATGTGACCCCTTTTTTACTGTTTGTCTTCTAAGGTTCTATGTTTGTGGGATAATATTAGTGTTATCATTATTCTTTTAGACTACAGCAAGGAACAGGTCTTGCTGGTACAGCTAGTCAGATGGTTACTGCCTTAGTCCCTTCTGTGCATGCTGGTTCTGCTACTACATCCACAACCCAACACACTCAGAGTGCCAACACTGTAACCATGCTCACTGCACCACAATCATCCATGAGTCGTGAGTATGATCATGAAGTTTCTATAATATATTATTGAATGTATCCATTGTGTAAGCCATTGCTCAATTGAAATCATAGTTTGTACAAGTGTTTATATATCCATTGTTCAAAGCTTGTACATTCTTCTGAAGGGCAATGATTCTGATGACAGCTGGGAATTGGCTAAATTGTGATTTTGAGAGACCTCTTTTATTTAATTTTCTTTTAAAATATTATTTAATGTTAGCAGGTTTTGTTTATATTTGTACTAGTATATCATTTTCATATAAAGTGTAGTCATATCTGGAAGAGGGCCACTGAGCCCCCAAGACCAAAATGTAAGCACCACTTACTTAAATCCTGGATACCTATGGTGGTCAAAAGAATATTCTAGCTTCATATTATATTTCCCTGATTTTTATTTTTATCAGATTTCTTTTTGTTTTTATATTTTTTCGAGCATTTGTTTCAGAATCTTTCCTCCAGGCGTAGAAGATTATTTCCATTGTTCAAAAGATGTTGCTTTTTTATTATTAGAAGCCTTTCTGCAGAGGAAAATCTTTGTTTTTTCTCTTTCTTTTGGGGGCCCAAGTAGTAGTCATAATACCATTACTGAAGATTTATTTGGGGTCTGATATTTGACTTGTTGACAAATCCTTCCCTGATAATCACACTAAAAACTAAATTTCTCATTTGATTGTAATTATCTGTATTTAGATTGACTACCTTTAACATGTATTACACAATTTAAAAAAGAAAAGTTACTCACATAAACCTATGTTGCTGCTTCTGCAGTAACAGTTTTAAAAGCAATCAGCAATTTATGCCTATGCATTGTAAGTGAAGAGGGGGTAATGACTGTAGGAGGGCTATAAGCAAACTGACAGTCCCTGTTTTATTTGATATGTGGTAATTAATCTAATTAAGTTGCATACCCAGTTGGTATAGCCATATCTCTATTGACCCAATTCTTGTGACATTTAATCATGACCCCCATGGGAGTAAGACCCAGTCAGACTCAGACATGATGATAGATCTTAACCTGACCCAATTACCATTGAGATACCAGCCAATATTATATGCACCAGTAACTTCAACCATCACATAGCATTACTTTTTTTTGTAGAACTTTGAATAAATGTACAGTACACAAAAACAAGAGAAGAAAATCTTGCAAATGTTAATTACATGTATGTAATATCACACAGAATTGAAAAAAATGTTGCTGAAAGTTAAATGTAAATCACAATAATGCTAGAAGTCATGTGTATTTTCTTGTTGGTAAATTTGGATCGATACCGAAATATGTAAGGTTTTAATGTTTGGCGATGTCATGGGGATAACCGTGAGTCACATGTATGCATACTGTGTTTTCTTGTAAAAATTTCAAATGATTTATGATTCAATATTCAATCATGTACATTGAACTTGTACATTGAACCTGTTTCACATATTGTATAATTAAGTGATTTTTGTATGCTTTTCCTCCATATTGTATGTTTTTTTACTGGTTCAAATGGTGTTTGGTTGTTTTTTCTGTGAATTGTTGGCATTTTAAAACAAATGGCGAAGTGCTACCAAATAAGCAAAAAAACAATGGTTCATAATGTCTAGCTCTTTACTGTGTACTGTTTATTTTAAATCTGCAATGAAATCAGTAAACCAAATTTACCCAGTCAATAAATGCAAATGGTAAATGGATTTAATAATGAATTAGTCTTTGTTTGCTCATTTAGACATAGAATTATCACAATGTTGATGGAAGGAAGAGGTAGACATTTGATGCTCCATAAATCGGTGGACAAATGCCACCGGCTTAGGTAAGACAAGATCTGGCCTTGGCGTTGAGACCCTCTAGGTCTTTGGGGGTACAGGGTTCTGGGAGGAGGGGACCAACTAAAAAGTATTTTATTGTCTGTTCCTCCACACGGCTGCACATAGTTCCTACATTCTTACAATGGTGTTGTAGTGTGGCAGAAGGATACCTGACAGGGACCATGATATGAACGCTGCCTCTGTGCTTATACATTTTTACAAATACCACCCAATACCTTTGCTTTATACAGCTGCAGGTAACACCAATGCGATAGCCACGCCTCTGATGTACCACACCCCTCAAGGAGTGGTGTATGCTGCATCACCAGCAGGCACTGTCAATACTCTACCAGAAGGATTTTTCTTTAACTATCAAACAGCTGCTGCTGCTGCTACACACCTACATCAGACCGCCCATGGTAAGCATAGAATTAACTTACCATCATCATTCAAATGTTTTTTTGGAACCAAAAGGGGAGTTACCACCCTGGCTCAAAACAGACAAACTCATCTCTCTCTTATGGTGGTGCAAGTCAGAGCTTAGGTATTTTACATTTACATGCATATATATTGCTATATAAAGAGTCCATTCCTGGTGAACAGTATTCTTTGCAGTGATTACTTTGTTTGTTGAGAGCCAGAAAGGCATTAACTCTGTGTTAAAGGACATGAGTTTAAAATCATTCGGCCTCCAAACAGACAACTTCCTCTGTGGTGATCACCCTGAATGAGAAGATGAGTGAAGTGAATTTAAGAATCATATGAAGCATTCATTAGCATGTTAAAGCAGTCATTGAAAGACTTGATTGAAGCTTAGCATAGACCTTTATATGATCCTACTACTAACTTGAATTCCTGCAAATGCTCCGTCATCAACTAATCTTGTCCAAGTCGTATTGTATCTATCATATTCACATACATGATGTGCATTGTGCCACCATCAGTTTTCCATGTATTTTAAGAAGTAGAAATCTACATTTTAGAATAATGTTAATTAATTTAATGGTTCTGGATAAAACACTTTAAGAAGAAATATATGAATCTTATTAGGATTTATATGTTGTTTATAGCCTTTAATAGTGAGGCAGCAGATAATGTGACAATACCATGACATTGATCAAATCTGTAGGCAAGTAGGTAGAAATGCATCAGGCTTCTTGGAGTACATCTGTAAGCTCCAAGAATTATAATGAAAGAAAATGGACATTCTTTTTGACAAAAATATTTGAATCCCTTTAGTGGTCTCATGATTTCACATTTGCAAGTTAAGCTTTAGTGATGTTTAATTATTGACTAATCTTGGATTGGTGATTTTATGTTTAGAAACATTGAATTTCTGGCATTTTCTGGGATGAAATTCATCAGGTACAATCTTCAAAGGATATTATACGTGTACATGTAAGTTCCAAAAGTATACATCCAGTACTGCAATAGAACAGTCTTTATGGGATACTATTGACTGGCATATACCATTAAGTCTAACTTGCATAGTGAACAAACTTGAGTGTAAATAAATTAACATACGTGTATGCATGTTTATGTGATCCCCTTGTTAGCAAACATAGAGGGAAAGAACACAGTGACAGTCCCTGGAAATGTACCAGCCATTCAGCTGCATGTAGCATGCCAACAGGTGGGCATTTACCCCTTTAACATTAACTAGCCATTCTCTTTTCTTTTTCTGTTGACTCTAAGCTACTCTCTCACACTTTGTTTTGGCTACAGCCCACTAGACTAACAACCCACAAGACTAACAATGTCAGTCTACAAATGTGTTGAGGGTTCACCAGACCAATGGCCCATGAGACCAACATCCCATGTATTCCTACATGTATGTGTTTGTCTTGTGGGCTGTAAATCTAGTGGACCTTTTTATAAGACAATGTTTCTTCTGTTCTATGTTTTATCTTTACTTTGTCGATTTCATTGGCTGTTGGTCTACTGGGATGATCCCTTTGTTTCTTCTTGATGCAGATTTTGAAAGTATATCTTTTCCCACTAGCAGAAGTACACATTTCTAGATGAACAATACATTTGTTTAAACATGCGATATATGGTTTGCTTTTTGTTTGGTTAATTGTTTTGGGATGAGCTTGACCTTTAAAATAGTGTCAACATTGGAGTCATAATTCTCAGACGACAGATGACAATCAACCCTTATTAAGTTTTGAAAAGAAAAAATTAGGAACAAAATTTGTGAGCACAAGTTTGTGGCAGTCCTTGTTATATCATACATGTCACAAGGATTTGGAATTGCCGCAAAGCATGTTATACTTTCTCATATTTATGATTTGATTATGGTACTTTTACTTAAAAGGTGAAAATGAAAAATATATATTGATCAATCCCATGTTTGTAGAGGTGTTGTGGTCGAGTGGGTAAGTCTTCGGACTTTAAAACACAAGGTCAGGGGTTTGAATCTCTGTTGCAGCACTTATGTTCTTTGGCAAAACATTAATCTACATTTGCCAGACTCCACCCAGGTGAGGTGAATAGGTATCGGGCAATAATTAATTACTGGTACTTAAAATGTTCTAGCGTTGTAATCGCAGCTGTGCTAAAGCCAGGGTAATAATATTGGAACACCTGGGGGGTGTTTCACAAAGATCCTAAGTTGAACTTATCTCTAAGTTGGACTTAAAAATTATGGAAAGCCATTAGCATCTTTGAAAATATTTTGTAAAAGTTATTTTGAAAGGCATTAATTGTTTATTCAAATCATTCATATTTTCTATCATCAAGGAGATTTCATGTTCTGGATGCGGAATTTATAAAAAGTCTAAAATACTTGAATTCTGCTTTTGAATATATTTCATTTTAAGACTCCAATGGCTGTCCATAATTTTTAAGTCCAACTTAGAGTTAAGTTCTACTTAGGATCTTTGTGAAACACCCCCCTGGAGTGCCATACATGAGTGCTATACAAGACTCCACTATTATAATCATTGAAATCCTTGAAAGAGTGTTCACAAACATGTGTTTTGTTAAGGTTCTTATTGAATTCATATTCAAATTCTTAACCTTATTGCAGCAATTTAACTAACCTCATGATCAAACTAACATTGCTCTCGTGTATTATGAAGTACCGGTATTAGGTAAAAATATTCTTTGTGATCAGATTAATTGCAGTACCTTTATATAGTTAATCCCTGAGGTCCTCTTAATGCATGTGCACATTTCTCCAGTATTACACATTCAACAAATTAACTCTATAATGAAATGGTATACCGGTATGTGTAGTTACAATGTTGTTCATTGGAATATAAAGGTGATTTCTTCATTTTCTTCTTTTTTCTTTTTGAAACTGAAATCAATTTAGGTGACCAACACATCACAAGCAAGTAGAGCAATGTCCATTCAGTCATCATCAAAGAGAGCAAGAGATCATGTGTCGAATTCAGCAACTCCAGTCAAGATACCATCGTTAGAAGCCAAGACATTATGATATAGACCTGATATAGACAATACTAAAGCAGTTTATCTGCCCTATTGAAGAAGTGACTTGATGTAATCTACTTTGCTAACTCAAGAGAGACCTGAAATCAAGCTGTTGCATGGAAACACATTACTTGACATGAGGTGTTTGATATTTTGAATGTTAAGTGGACACGTCATAGCTTTAAGTTAATATATCTAGTTTTGGTATCGGAGAGGATATTGGATTGAACTTTTATGAATATAGTGTCATATTGTTCTTCTTGTATCAAAAGAAATACATGGTCCAGATATGTTGAGGATCTATATGTGATTTCTGATGAATTTTATTGTCACTATCTACAAGGAATGTTGAATGTAGGATAAACCTCTCAGAGCTTTTTAGATATCCCTGCGCATGCAGCTTACTTACCAGTGTCAGCTTAGCCAGCCTATTGTTTGTTGACTATTCCACATGAATAGGACAAAATCTATGATCTATCCTTGTAATTAGTTACTATTTTTCAACTCAAATTAATGAAATAAGGGCAAAAATTAGATAGGGCTTTACCAAACTGTACCACTGTACATAAGATTATGAAACCCGGGTTTTTAAGCAGACTATAAGAAAGGCAATTCTGAGTCTACTGCATGGCTGCTGAATTTTTATTGGGTATATTAATTCATTTGTTTTATTAATTCTGTCAGATGTAAGAACAATTCCAGTAGTTATTCTGAATCTGAAATCATGTGTTGTTCTTCAATTTGGTAACTTACGTGTACATGCATACTTTTAGAATATGCTATAGTGCAAAACTACTCAAAAATATACAGAAATAGTTGTTTGATCATACATTCAATTGGGGGTATCTGAATCTGATCATTCACACTGTGTGTGACAGTGAAATTTAGACTGAAAAAATATCATGTTTGTATGATAAATCAATCATATGAACCATAATTATGATAGCACCACATCCTGGTTTGGGCTCAAGAATAAACAGATTGAAGCTTTACTTATATGTAATTAATTTTGTTATACAGTGTTGTATAAGAATTTTGCACATGTTGGCAGATTGTGTATAGTCCGAAAATTCATCATCGGATATATGTGTAATTGTATATCATAATTATCATTACAAATTATTTTGTTGTTATACACTGCCAAACCATATTTTTCATTTTGATCATCTATTAAGAAATTATTGCTTATTGTTAAAGCTGAGCAGTGGCTATGCCTTCCTTTTTTAAATTTCTACAACATCAACATTTTAGGCTGAATTTGTCATTGTTTGAGACGTGTTTGTAATATGGGTATTTCTTTAGTCATACTAATAATATACATACACACATTTTTCAGTTAACTCATTTTCTTTAATACAGAGTTGATGCCCTACTAGCTCAGAAGTCAGAACTTTTTTTTGTATCACTTGATTTCATTTGAGGCACCTAGTTTTCTACACACCAGCAAATTTAAGTGTACACCACTCTCTGATGAATAATGCTTGTCCTGGAATTATTGTAACTACAGAAAGTATTTGTTTTATTGTGAATGAAAATCTGTTGTTTTCTCATACATCATGAGGCTGCTCATTTCATAATGTAGATTTACTGAAAAGAGAAATGTTTACCATGCATGCCAAGAGTATAAATATTTTAGATTGACAAATTATTTTGATTGATTGAAAATCTTTAAGTGTGCAAGTAGCAAAAGTACTTGGTTTTAGATAGTGAATAGTTACTTTCTATATCATCATTCCAGTTTTAGTGCATGAAAACAGTACTTAATATGAAAGACCAGCAAGCCGGCATCCATCATATTCTGGAATTGAACCATACAAATCAGCAGTGTACTACTAAACTCAGTCAAACTTTTAAAATTTGAAATTTGAAGAAGCTCTTTGAGCAAAAGAACAGAAAGCTAAAATGAGATATTCTCAATTTTGAATCCTAGAGTTGAAAAATTCCCTAGATAGAGCAAGTTTATTCCCTCTGCTATGGCTGTTTCTTGTTTCTAGAAATTCTAGCTATTTCTTGGTATTCCATCAGTTTTTTTTTCTTCATCTAAAATATGATGGATGTGCAAATATGCTGGGACATGAAATTTCTTGTATGTTATTTTGCAAGGAGAGATGTAATATTACTCCTAATCTTTGATGCTTTTCATTACAATCATTGGTACTATACCATGTTAGAATGAATGAAAATTAATTGACTTTTAGACATTGTTTATTATCATTCTAATATTTGAAACTCTATCTCTGTCTATATTCATGTCCATTTTTGTTTACATCATTTTGCCAAATTATCTAATGGATCATACAAATTGCAAGGTTTATTTTCATATTTTTAAGTGGCAAACAATTTCCACAAAGTTGTAGCAATATTGAATGTAGAAAGCATATAGTTATTTTCTGTTGAATGTGACAAAAACAGAAAATATGTTCTTGAAAGTGTTGCATCTGCGAGGTATGTATTTTGGCCTCTATTTACACTTCAGGCTAAACATGAACCCTATTTTTGTTTAAAGATGCACAGCATGCAGACCTGCCAACCAGTACGATTTAGTCGTATTTAGTACGATTTTTAGAAGCAAATACGACAGTACGATTTTCCTGAATAAAATACGATTTTCAACAAAAAAAAAAACAAAAAAAAAATGATTTTTTTTAATTTTTTTTAATTTTTTTTTTTTTTTTTTTTTAAATAATATTTTTTTTGTATTTTGTGTGTGTGTTAGCCATTCTCAATGGCAAAATGCCCATTCTGTCCTGTAAAGTATCCTACAAGCATCTCAAATTGGCAATTTGGGGATGTTCATTGGTTCATCGAACACAACAGTCGTGACAAAATCATGCATATTCAACGAATGATCAATAAAAAAAATTGATCCGCGTAACAGCCCATGTTTATTTTTAAGAATACAACTTTTGTCAGAAAAATACAACTTTGGGGATTAAAGAATACAGTTTTTGAACTCCAGAGGTTGGCAGGTCTGAGCATGACTTTCCTTAAGACAGAAATTCTATTTAACAAGCTGTCCAAGGGAAGCTTTGTTTTAGTGTAAATGGAACTTGTGAAATGAAATTTCTATGTAATAATATTGACCGCTTTGAGTGAAAATGGTAAAAACTATTCCAACTTGTTCCAAATTGAAGCACAGGACTTCATGTAGGGGAAAGAGTACTAGTTTAAGGTAATAGTTTTGACCATAAGAGTTTATTGTATGTAATACTACATTTGACTCGATCCTCAGAAAGGGATATTCAAATTTGAAGGCCCTGTTGAAATATATACACATTTGCATGGATATTTATGGAACAAATCATAACCTTAAAGGTAATACAAAGTTTTGGTAATATTTTAACAGGATTGGATTATGAAATTTAAAATATGCATTACCATTGTGAAACCTATTTTTAGAATAAGCAACTGCAAAAAAATTGGACTCTAAAGCGCTAAGGGTTTTCAGAAATTCAAATATCAAATATATCGGTGCTCCTGATTAATTTCAAATAGTGCCTACAGCCATACAATGGTAGCTCGGAATATGCAGTTCTGATATATCATTTCCAAACGGGAATAGCAAATTGGTTGATTTTAGTCAGGAAACATTATTTTGAAGCAAAAGTAATATCAATCTTGAGAGGGAGCTATACAACATAGAGAGTTTATTACAGTATTCACAATTTCATCACTTCAGACTCGATTTCAACCGCGACAATGATCACTGAATATTTTAGGATCGCATATGCTTCCAATATGTTCATTTCAACCAAAGTCATGACTCCATACCAAAACTTTGTATTACCTTTAATATAATTGTGTGTATCCAAATTAAAATTTGTGCATCCTTGCCTTTTGTAGTTTGCAAAATTGGAGCTATTGACCAGGTATTTATATTTTCTAGCAGTTACATTTAATTTCAAAGCACTCAGAGGCTTAGAGGTCTGATAGGCAGTGTATCAATCCAAATAATCCCAAGGAATTGAATACTTTCACTGCGCAAATGTACATGGCTGTACATGTATACATACATGAATGAATAAATTTCTTGAATTGAAGTGTACATCTGTGTAAATAAAGGATTTAAATTGTTAGCTTTACTGCCATTAAATTATTTAATTAAGAGTTATAACATTGATGCTCAACCATTGAAGGTTTTTCATGCCTTTAATTACAATTTATGATTGTGTCTTACTTTTTTTAATGTGTAAACTACATTTCAACATTTCTTACTCCTTGGCACAATATTCAAGATTAAGAACAGTGAAAATGTATAATTTTATGAAATGTTCCCTTTTATCTATTTTTATGTTGACTGTTTTGTTGCAAAAAAGGAGGTATATTCAAATTTCTATTTAAAGTGCCTAATATTCATGTGTGCAGGAAAATATATAAGACATGTACAAACAATTATCACTCAGTATTGGTAAATTGGTTAAAAGCCTTTCCCCCAAATAATGATTTACTAGAAAACTTTTTTCATGAAATCTTTATAAAACATTTTTTTCTATAATGAAATTTAATGAATTTACATGTCAAAATGTTTTAAAAGATCTTTGCAAACGCTTGGTATCTATACATGAAGTGTATTTTTGTCAGAAATTATAAAAAAAATTGATATCAAATGTATTTTTTGATAAGATCTGTCAAGAGTTATAAGAAATAGAAAATTTACCTGAAATAATGGTTCAATACATGTTCATCTCACCCAATGTGATTATAAATTAAGTCATTATTTAGATGTTGGATAACCTTATTTGACTTCTTTGTTAATGCTTCTTATCTTTTCAATCACTTGTTCATGACCACATACTGTGACCACCTCTACAATAATGAATTTGTATAGATCTACACTAGCCATGTAATGGTTTTCTCTTTAACTATACCGAAAAATACTGATTTCCATGAATGATCTGTATATTGTAAGCTTATTCAAACACCTGTATATCAGGCTTTAGTTTTCTAATGGTTTTCTGGTAAGTGATGGTTCAGGTGGTGGGCATTTAAATATGGAGTGTGAAACAATATGCTCTGTGTTTGATCATTTCCCAGATACCAAAGTGGTTAAAGACATTTATGGACCTCTCATACTGTGTAGAAGACCAGTCCCTTATCTTTCATTTAACAGACAAAATGTGATATTTCTCTCGTGCACATGAAGTCCATACTTAATTAGAAGAATCTAAAAAGACTTTCTTTGCCTTAAATTATGTTCCATCAATGAGTTGCAAGAGTTATGGGTCAAGCAAGTGAGTAATCTATTCTTTATATTTCTATTGAATAAAGAAAACTATATTTTTAATGCGATATCTAGTTTTGCATCGTTTATGTTCCTTATTTAGACTAATATCGTATTGTGGTATAGATAATTAGATTGCATTTTTTAAAAGTGTGTATATTTGGAGATAGCAGGTAATGGGGGGGGGGGGGGGGGTGACATATTCCCCCCTCCAGCCTCCCCACAAAAATGGATTTTTTAATATTTTTTAAAGCAACTTGAAAATTCAAATAGAACATGACATAGATGTTAGAACCAAAGGCAAATTTGAGAGAAAATAAACAGTTTGCACTCAATTAGTCCCATAACTGTGTTTCTAAAGTGGAAATCAGTATTTTGTGTGTGTTAGTGTATGTGGTGAAGGGGGGGGGGGGGGGGGTCGCATGGTGTAGATTAATTCTTTTGTAGGCCCTTATCGAGAAATATTTTAAATGTTAAGAATGCAATGCTTGAAGGGGTAAGCCCCTTATCTGGAATTCATGTTTTAGATATTGATTACTAAATATGATGAGACCCGTTTAAAACAAGATTATAGGATAAGTTCATAAATTCATTTATTTTCCACAACAGTAAAAGTACAAAAGTGTACAAATGACCAAAGCATATAGGGCAAACAACTGTAAGAACTCGCCATACATTCAAGATACGAAAGAAAAGTCATCAAGAAATCATAATGACATATTAAAATTAAATTGAAACAGCATGAGGGAAAAAAGAGGCTACGCATTTAATTAATGTGGAGGGAGTGAACAGGAAGACAGAATTATCAGTTGACAAGCAAAATAAAAGTACAATATACAAAATATAAGGGAGAGCAAGACTGAGAGAGAGAGAGAGAGAGAGAGAACTAGATGTGGGAAGAGATATTAAAGAAAAAAATGAGTGTGTTAAAGGATAGGAGATGTGAAGTAGAATTTCTCCAAGTCATAAGTGGTGCTCCTAGGAGGGGGCTAGGGCACAGTACCCCCAACACTTTTACGAGTATCCCCATAAAATGCCGGTTTATATGTAGGAAAAGTGCCTCTTTTTACTTCAGATAAGTATACCCCTTTTTCTTACTAGTAAGTGCCCTTCCCCCTTTTCACCTCTGATAAGTTCCCCTATTCTAATCTGACAGGTGCCTAATTAGCTGGTAACTTTGACAAGTGCCATTTTCCTTTCTACTAAATGTTCCTTTTCCCTTCTTATAAGTGCCCCTTTTTAAATATATGAGAAATACCTCTTTTCAGCTCTGATAAGTGCCCCTATCCAAATCTGATAGGTGACCCTTTTACTTTTATAATTGTAAGTGCCCCCTTTCCCTTTATCCCTTCGGATAAGTGTCCATTTTTCCTTTCTAATAAGTGCCCCTTCCTTAAAATGCCCTTTCCAAATGTTAAAAACTACCCAAATATGTTTTTAGCATGTACATCTCATCTCCCCATAAACAAAAACCTAGCTAGCTGCCTAATATGTGCCCCTAATTGACTGCTAATTGATAGTTACGACTGAGAGCAATTATAATTCCCCAAAAAATTTCCACTTGGCTTGCTTATGCACTAAAGGTCCGATTTATATTCTATGATTATGTGATAGTGAACCGGAGTGAACCCCGTCAGAATCGATTATTGCATCTAATAATTAGAACTAATCGAAGGCAATTAATATGCGACCTCAATTGTTTGCTTGCTTGCCCACCTGTAAGCAAATGAATATTTAGACCACGTACATCATGGTGCTGAAGCATTTTATTGGACCAAATAAAGAGAGAACCTTGAATATTTTCCCGAATAATGTATTAATTATAAATACAATACCTAAAGATAGTCATTTATCGCTAAGTTGAGATTACCTTTTGTAGGCAGCACTCCCCCCCCCCCCCCCCTCGCCCCCCCCCCCAGAAATTAAGTGTCCTTTTTATGCTGTTGCTGCCATTTTAAAAGACGCTCCGCCGCCTCTGCTCAAAGTTACTTGTCGACTCTACTTTACATTTTTTGCATTCTACATCTCTATCTCTATACCATAAGTTCATAGTTGAGATTCGATGTAGTGTCTAGTCTATAATCTCTCAGAAGAGATGCGCACACGTCTCCCGGCCGCGTCATTTTCTTCTGCGGCACAGATTGGGGCTTCTTTTTTAAAAAGAGGTCTTGATTTAACCCTAACTTTAACCCTAACCCTAAACTTTCCCACAGGCTCAACACGCACCTAACCCCAATTTGTGCCGCAGAAAACAATAACGCCTCCCGGCCAGCCCTCTGTCGTTCATACATAGAAAGCTCAAAATCGTAGGGGTTTATGATATGGCGCAGTGTGCCAGTGCAGTGTGTGGAGAGAATATTTAAGAACCAAACTCATTTGTTTCTGCAATCAGTCGAGATTATCAACAAATTTACGATGGTGTCGCTTGCAGAGTGAGTAAATAAGATACAGGATTTATTTCGTTTTTGTCCTGAGAAAGATAAGGAAACGCATTTTTTTTGCCTGGCTTGATGATGATCTTGGACCTCCACTTTGCACGCAAGTGTGCATTGGCCATTGGCATTGCGTTGTGTGCGTGGACAGTGATCATGCACACATACGCATTGGCATTGACTCTCTATGCTTTGCTGGAGTGACATAGCCTATTTACTAACTTAGGTCTAGAATCTAGATTCTAGCTGCATTTAATACTATCCTGTGCTATTGTCTTGATTCTCAACATTTTAAACACCACTTTACAAAGCTCAACTGATTTCACTAAAAATCGGTAGACTTGAGTGACGATTAATAATGACACCTAAAAATAGCAGTAAAATAAAAAAATTCAACTTTCCATTGTGAGAAAGAATAATTTAAAAATTCAAATTGTAAGTCCACCGTGACTGTCAAACTTGCTGACCAGACACATCGGCATGATTGTGTGCATCTCTGTGTTATGAGTGTATTGACTATTCATGTATTCAAATGCTGCCTAGAATTTATTAATAACACGTACGTACACTGTAATGCAGTGCTAGAGCATTTAGAGTAGAGTCTCCGGTTTGCGGCATAGCCTGGTTTGCGGCCAGGGGTATCAGTATTCAAAATAAAATAAATATGACTCGATAATAATCATTGAAACCTACCGTGGATCCCCCGGTAAGTTCTGCTTTGCCGAAAACGTCCGTAGCAGATGCTCCTGTCGGTACGGAGTATCCGTCAGCGATGTCGGAAATCTACGGCACCAGTCGGCGATGAAAATTCCAGCAGGTGCTAACTTTTAAGTTAAGAAAGAGATCGAGGCATGACTAGATCAATATTGTAGCTCTATTTGTCCGATATTTGTCCGATTGGAGGTGAAATTTGATGTTTTTGTGGAAGTATGATGGCTGTGGTCTGTCTACTATCGCAGATATTTTGATTGTGCGACCGCATGCCCAGTTGCATGCAGGTTGCATGGGGTGACCGCAAACCGGCACGTAATTGCGTGTTTTTCTGGTTTGCGGCGGGGGGTGTTAATACACACATAACATGCGGGATCGTGTATGATGGTATGTGTGCTGATGTGTGTACCCGCTATGACCCGATAGTTTCTAGTAGTACGTACCCCCGTATGGGATGATCCATTCGAGGAAAAGGTGAAATTGTTTAAAACTTGAAAAATTTACCGTAGCAACAGATAAACATGAAAATTTGGGTTACCCGTAGTAATTTGGTATATGCTTTGATCGTGACGTAGCGCATAAAGCTTTGTGACGTACGCGTGCCGCAAACCGGGTAATGCGTGCCCGCAAACCGGGGAACTCTAAGGCTATGAAACGTGGTCAATGCTGACCACGCTGTGGGTCAGTTAGGTTATTTGTGACTTCTATTTACTAAGTAAGTATATGGACTCTATATTGAGGGTATTGAAGTATTCTGTGAGTATTTGCATAAAAATAAAATCGGCAGTTCCCGCCGATCGGCCGCACACACCGGAGCCACTACTCTAGAGGTCAATACGACTGCCATTAGCATGGACTCTCTCTATGGCTTAACTCCAGGAAGCTCCAACACCAGCGCCACAGGCGTGGGAGCTTAAGGTCGGTTGGCCTGGGGCTAGTAAAACGGCCGATTGGGCGATATTATCGTTAAATCTGCAAAGGGAGTACTTACAAGTTTTACATCATAGGAATGCATGACTCCTCAGGGCCGGGCTCAACTCCAATCACTTGAATGTATAATTTGAAGAAGTCTTCGATGGGAAAAAAAGGGTTATTCGGAGTACTACACCAACGATTCTTCCATGTCGCAGCATCGATTTAAAATGGCGAAGAGAAGGTACGCATGCGCTGCAGTGGCGCTGAAAATATGAATATTCATGCTATCGAGCGCCGATCGCTCAAAATCGCTGAATATGCACGACTCGAACAAACATCTAGCGGTGAATAGCATGCATATTCATATTTGCTGAGCCGCTGTCGCACATGCGTACATTCTCATCGCCATTTTAAATCGTTAAATCCGAATAACCCTTTTTTTCCCATCGAAGACTTCTTCAAATTATACAAACAAGTGATTGGAGTTGAGCCCTGAGGAGTCGTGTACCCTATGATGTAAAAATTGTAAGTACTCCCTTTGCAGATTTAACGATAATATCGCCCAATCGGCTGTTTTACTAGCCCTATGAAATGCACATACAGTGTATAATTTTGCATTGCCAATTTGATACATTAATAGCTAAATTCAGCAAACTCCGTGGGTAGACCTTGGGGTTTGATTTAGAAAAATGCATTGTAAAAGGGAATAGACCTAATTTTCATACATGAAAATAACAGTGAAGATCAATGAATGTAAAAACTTCGAAATATTAAGAAATTACCTGCGATGAGATCAGCAATATACCGGTACACTAATTGCATTGCCTGATCTCCCCCGAACTATGCCATACAACGCACTTCAGTCTCGGTATAGATGTGGTTAGTGTAGTCAGACATAGTTTCAGTGGAACAGCTGTCATTAAAAAGAATGAAGCTTTTGGTCTAACCCAGATCTTGTTGTGTGTCCGGACAGGTTGATTTAAATTGGTTATTGGTAAGAAGTTTACATGTAGTACCAGTAGTTAAGAATCTTGTAAGGCTTATGTTGTATGACAATGTTATAAAGGTTAATTATCCTTTATGATATTTATGTAGAGCCATGTTAGATACTTGCAACTGACTATAAAATGTATGTTATTCTATCCACAGTATCCTGCCCAGACCCAAGCAATGGGTACAAGAAGATGAGGTGGACCTAAGAGCAAAAGAGGTCAGGAAAGAAACTCTTGTTAAAATTATTGATTTTAAGTCTTTTATCAGAGCTCTTTGAGATGGAAGTGGTTTTTAGCCTCATACTCTGGAACAGATGTGTCCTTTACATGTGCAAGTTCAGTCCAAGAATAACTTGCTTTCAAACAAACAGAAAAATCAATCTGAAAATTAGTAAATATCTGAAAGAGCATATAAAAACATGTTTAAAAATCAGAGAAGGTTAAGAGCTTGTTAATGGCATGAAAAACACAATGAAGGCATCTGTCATCTGCCTCTGTTGAAAACCCATGATATTTGGTTAGACCAAGGAGTTTTAAGAACTTTGCATTTCTTTTAATATTTCATCTGTTATGTGAACTGACAAGGGAAAAATCGAACAGATGATAAAATATGAATACGGAAGCCTAATTGTTTCAATTTATTTGCTTACATTGTAAAATAGCAGTTTAAATTTGGGAAAAATATAACAAATTTACAGTCCTAAAGCCTGCAATTTGACACTTTTCTGATTACTTCCAGCACACAAAAATTAAAAGTGAATTTCTTTATGATGTTATATGTCAGATTAGTGCCCACACATGCCCAGTCGAGCGATTTTGATTAGTGTTTCAGGAAATGTTGCTCCATTTCCCTTCGCTTGCCTCCTATAAAGGTAAACACTGTGTATGGCTCGTATTATCAGACGAGTGGTAGCGAAAAGTAATTATCATTACAAAAGCATATTTTCCTGAGAAAGCGGCCCGTTAGTTTGCAGCTAGGCAGGAATCTTTTGTCTAAGTATCTGCAAGGAAGATCCAGTTAAACACATGCCTGACATGTATATTTTCTCCTGGCGGCATCAAAGATGGTACATCTTGGAACTCCTTGGATAGACAGGCAGATGCTTTACTGACTGAGCCAACTCACCTCCTCATTTTGTCTTTCTTTTCTTTCTCTGTCAGTTACGTGTGGTTTCAGTATCGAGGAATGCAGCTCCACCATATGGTCATCGCAAGGGATGGGTCCCTAGGTCTTTGGCTGTAAGTATTACCCCCCCCCCCCCCCCCCCCCCCGAACCCCAATCTGAAGGGAGGAAGCCATTATTTATTCAGTCATTCTACTAGTCAGGCATAATGTACATAAGTACATGATAAACCAGTGATGAATATGCTTTGGTAAAATTACATAGAATATTGCAATTATATTTGAATTTGATGCTATGGTGATATCTATCCTTGCATGTACTGTATCTCAAATTCCACATTTGTGTCACTACACTGAAGAGTGTGGGGCAGTCAATTTATTTTGAACACAATGTTCTACTAATTCAGTTTAGCCTGCCACTTGGTGTAAGTCATGTGTAATGGAGGGAATACTTAATATTTGAATCTGTATTCTGAGATTTTATCTGATAATACCATTTGTGATGCAATAGCCAATAAGAAAATTGTGATGCAATAGCCAATAAGAAATGTTATTGGTTTCACTCCCTTCATGTTCAGCCAATAGAATCTCATTGTGCTAGCCAATCTCTTGTGCAAGATAGCGCAAATGCATAATTTGTGTACTTTTTTTTCCTTGAAAAATTACCGAAGTGTTTTCAGAGGCTTTTGAACTCCATGACAAGGATCATTTCAAGTGTGACCATTAGTCTGCAAAAATCGTGAAATACAACTTGATAACCTTAAGAAATTGTTGCTTGAGAAATGTAGTTTGTATTCATTATTTCTTTGTTTTATTTTGATTACACAACTAGCAGCATACTCCAAAATTCATGTCGCACTTAACGTGCATCTAAGCGATAAATTAGCCCCCACCCTATTTCAATTTTAATATTATCTATAACAGAAATGAGATGGCTGTTAGTGCTTAAGTCACTCGTATATCATGTGTATAACTGGAATGGGCACGTGAGAAGTAAGAGATTGAGGTAGAATGAAAGATAAAATCTGAAATATAGAGTATTCTCAGAATTCTTTTTTCTTTAATACAGATAAAATCAAATATTTTAGAGATAAAGTCTGCTCAGAATACCAGCCCAGAATATCTTACCTCAAGTTAACCCTGTAAACGATCATCGGATCGGACGCCGATACCGATCCGATCAGGGGTGATCGGCGATTCCGATCCGATCGCCGATCAATTAAAATGATCGGAAAAAAATCGGCAGATTTTTTTTTTTTTTTTTTTTTTTATGACGAAAATTTTCAAGTTTTTGGCTATCAAATGCTCAAAAAAAATTCATGGCTGGGATTATTTTGTCATTTGGAGTTGTTGTAGACCATGTTTGTTGATATGTAGTGCCTTTTCATGACTTTGAAATTAATAATATTGGTCTAAGAGCAGAGGCAAAACATGCGGGCCGCCATCTTGGATTATAATGTAGGTATTTTATTTTTTTTTTAATGACGAAAATTTTCAAGTTTTTTGCTATCAAATGCTTTAAAAAAATCATAGCTGAAATTATTTTGTCAAGTGGAGTTGTTGAAGACCATGTTTGTTGATATTTAGTGCCTTTTCATGACTTTGAAATTAATAATATTGGTCTAAGAGCAGAGGCAAAACATGCGGGCCGTCGTCTTGGATTATAATGCATACCTACATTATAATTCAAGATGGCGGCCCGCATGTTTTGCCTCTGCTCTTAGACCAATATTATTAATTTCAAAGTCATGAAAAGGCACTAAATATCAACAAACATGATCTACAACAACTCCAAATGACAAAATAATCCCAGCCATGAATTTTTTTTGAGCATTTGATAGCAAAAAACTTGAAAATTTTCGTCATTAAAAAAAAAAAAAATACCTACATTATAATCCAAGATGGCGGCCCGCATGTTTTTCCTCTGCTCTTAGACCAATATTATGAATTTCAAAGTCATGAAAAAGCACCATATATCAACAAACATGGTCTACAACAACTCCAAATGACAAAATAATCCCAGTCATGAACTTTTTTTGAGCATTTGATAGCCAAAAACTTGAAAATTTTCGTCATTAAAAAAAAAAAAAAAAAAAAAAAATCTGCCGATTTTTTTTGTCGATCTTCCGATCCGATACCGATCAAAGGTGCGAGGGTGTCGCTCCGATCTTCCGATCCGATCAGAGCCCCAACTTACAGGGTTACCTCAAGTGCAAAGTAGCAAGAGGTTATTTTTTAAAGAGATACACAAGGTGATCATGAATTTCTCTTTCTTTGGAGATATTCTGTAGGTAAACAACTTTGGCTTATCTGCAGAGTATTCTATTATGCATCAGTCAAATGTATTTTGGTTAGGATCATGTCAGGCTAAAGGCTAGGATAATGGTCGGCAGTTTGCCATAGCAACGCTAGTAAAGTAGAGATAGTTAGGTCACCAGAAGTCACCCTCATTCTTGAATGAAATTCTTGGAGCGCCAAAATAGTTTCCTCACATAGTGATTGTATGCGTGTGGGAATCGCTTGTCATCACCTGCCCACAAGAAGGCAATAAGAGCTATGTACTGTCAGTGTAAAGGCCTTCTTGGGAGCAGCTGACAAATTGACCCGTTACAAGAACATGTATTTCTCTACATCAGGGTTCCCATGGTCATGGAAAAACCTGGAAAGTCATGGAAAGTCACAGAAATTGACGATGGGTGTGAGCTTTGTGTGGCTGGCTTTGACAGCTTTCCAGTTTGAACTGACAATAGGTGTTGTATTTGTACCATTTTGGATGCCGTAACCCAGAAGAAAATGGGTCATGGAGTTTGGTTCTCAAATTTGTGAGGGGACCCTTTCATATCGTATGAATAGGCCCCTAAGCTCGGGGGTAGGGACAAGACTAAGTTGATGGAGTATTCTACAGTTTGCATTGGATTCACAATATTTGTTACTTTTTTTGCTGGATGTATAGGATTATGGAGATGGAGGAGCATATCCAGAGATCCATATTGCCCAGTATCCACTGGACATGGGTCGTACAAAGACCAATCAATCTAATGCTGTAGCTAAGACAGTGGATGCAGAAGGCAAGGTTCGATATGATGCCCTTGCTAGGATTGGACATGGCAAGGACAAGGTATGTATAGTCTCTACAAATCTAAGTTTTAACTAAGATTTCCAATCTTGATTAAGAGCAATTGAAACTGTGCTCCTGAGAGAACATAATAAGTTCTATCATGAAAACCAATCCTGCTATTCATACATACCAATCCTTAATTTTAGTTGAACATGTTAAACCCATCAGATTTGATTTGTTTGTTGTTTGTTTGTTTTATTTCCACTTTTTCATATCAATACAAAGAAACATACAAATGAATATAATGAATAACATGTAAGTTTGACAAAGTTTGTTTCTAGTTTAAATAAAAGTTTCATACTGTTACAAAAGGAAAAAGCAGGAGACCACATGTCGTAAGCGTAAATGCTTGAACATGACCGTGGCCTCTGCCGAGTTAACTAAATAAAAGAACAACCCATGCAACTGCATTGTATTCAATGTTAAATAAGATATAATTAAAGTGATTAAAAGTGAGCATGGCTGAATTAATTTTGAGTGAAAATAACAAAACAAATTTAGTGAAATATTTCGTGTTGAGAAGTGCATTTGTGCAAGGTGCAAAAAATTTAGCTTGGTGGAACAAAAAGAGACTAATACCGTGATATTAATTGTGTGTTGGTTTCAGTTACGGGTGATAATATTAAAATGTATGCAGGGTCCATTTCTGTTGACAAAGACAGAACAATTCAAGACATAACAAATTAGATAAAAATAAAAACAATTCTATGTAAGATCTAGTAAACTATACTGAGTTAACAAATATGCTTTCATATAAGCTTTAAAAGAATAAAGGGAGGTCCTAGTTTTAATATGGTTCGGTAAGTTATTCCAAGTATCTGGTCCATGGTGTCTAATTGATCGTAGGGCTAAACTAAGTTTGGGATTATTAAGATGGTAATCATGAGCATGTCGAGTTAAATATGAGTGTACGTTTACATTTAATAAATAAAAGTTTAAGAAAGATGCTGGAAGAGTTTTGGAAGTGTACTTATACATAAAAATGGCAGTTTGGAGCGTATGTATATCAGAAACCTTTAATGTTTTTAATTGACTAAATAACGGGTTCGAATTTGCAAGATAGTTAGAGTGTGTACAAATACGAATTGCTCTCTTCTGCAAAAGAAATATTGAGTTTATTTTAGTTTTACTACAGTTTGCCCATATAATATTACAATATGTTATATATGGTAAAATTAAAGTATTATAAAGAATAAACAAAGATCTATCATTTATCAAACATTTCATTTTATACAAAATACCAATATTCCGGGATATCAAAATATTTATGTTATGAATGTGTTCGTTCCAAGACAAATTTGAGTCAATAATAACTCCTAAAAATTTCGTTGATTGTTTTTCTACCAGGGATAAACCATCTATAAACAAATTACATTGTGGTTGGTCTTGGGAGTTAATAGTTCTAAAACGGATAAAATTAGTTTTACTTATATTTAAGGATAATTTATTACATTTAAACCATATTGAAATATTACACAAATCATGATTTACAGTATCAACAAGTGTATCAATATTTTTGTGTGAGTAAAGTATATTAGTATCGTCGGCAAAAAGAATGTAAGTTAGAATATTTGATGATTTTATTATATCATTTACATAAATCAAAAATAAGAGCGGGCCTAAGATGGAGCCTTGAGGAACTCCACATGTGAGGTTCAATTTTGAGGAACTATTATAATGATAATAAACATACTGTGTTCTATTTTTAAGATAGTCCTCAAACCAGGATAGAGCAAGGCCTCTGATACCATAGTGTTCTAGTTTATGAAGTAAGATTGTATGATCAATGGTATCAAAGGCCTTACTCAGATCCATAAAAACACCTATAACATGCTTCTTATTTGCGAGAGATTCAATTATTTTATCACAAAGTTTAATTAAAGCAAAATCAGTTGAATGATTTTTCCTAAATCCAAACTGGTTAGGAATCAAAATATCGTGCTCATTCAAAAAAGAAATCAATCTTTTATATACCAATTTTTCAAAAACCTTTGAAATACTTGATAATAATGATATGGGACGATAATTTTGAAGTTTAGATGGGTCATCTTTTTTATGAATCGGTATAACCTTAGCAATTTTTAATAAGTTAGGACAGGAACCAGTAGAGAGAGAAATGTTACATATATGAACCAATGGAGAAACAATAAAGTGTATTATTTGCTTAATGAGATTCATACTTAACCCATCTGGTCCTGATGACTTGCTTGATTTCAGTGATTGAACTATACTAACTACCTCATGAATTGTTGTGGGGGTAAAGAATAATGAATTTTCAGAGGGTTCTAAAAGATATTGAGAAAAATGATTGTTGCCAGCATCTATCTTAGAGGCTAATGTGGGACCTACATTAACAAAGTACTCATTAAAATAATTAGCACATTCATTCAAATTATTAATGTCTTGTCCATCAACATTAATGGTTGTATTAATATGTTTTTTCTTACCCGTAATATCTTTGATAATATTCCAAAGAGAATTATTATTTTGAGTACTCGCAATTTTATTTGAGTAATATAATTTGCGGGATAGCCGAATAATAGATGTTAACTTATTTCTATATTTTTTATATTTATCTAAATCAATATGATCTTTACTTCTTAACGCTTTCTTATATAATCGATTGCGAGTCGCAATCGATCGTAAAATGCCCCTCGTTGTCCATGGCTTCTTAGCCTTTTTTTTATTTAACTTAATTCGAACCAAAGGTATATTTTTGTTGTAATAATACATTAATTTATTCAAAAATATATCGTAAGCATCATTTGCAACTACTAAATTAAATACATCAACCCAAGATTCTGATGCTAAGTCCGCCCGAAAGCTCTGAATATTAGCATCCGTTTCTTTCCGAATGTATATATACTTCATGGACTCATGTTTAAGTAACTGAATTGTAGGGGAAATAACAAATATGGGGAGGTGATCAGAAATATCAGAATACAATATTCCATTCTGACTGTTTTCATTAAAAATATTCGAAAATATATTGTCTATTAAAGTTTCAGTTATACTAGTTATTCGGGTAGCTTTGTTAATATGTGGATGGAGGGAATAAGAAGAGAGTGTAGTTAGTAACCTAAGTCCAATATTATTCAATGCAGGTGGTAGAAGATTAATATTATAATCCCCCATAAGATATATGATTTTATTTTCACGCGATATTAAAGAAAGACTTTCTTCTAATCTATCTACAAACATATCAATATTACTATGAGGAGGTCTATACATTACTCCAACAAGTATATTTTTAGCTTGTTTATTTATAATTTCAATAAAAATATATTCGGAGCCATCTACACTTAAGTCAGGTCTCTCTTTAAATGTTAAGGAATCATGAATGTACAAGGCTACTCCACCCCCTCGTCCAGTATTACGATCAGCTCTAATTAGTTTATAATTTTCAATATTAAATAAAGGAGGTGATTTATTATTCAACCATGTTTCCGTTATCCCTATTATGGAAAACGGAAAATGTTGTATAGAAGAAAAAAATAAATCCATAGAATCGAAGTTTTTATTCATGCTTCTAGCATTAATATGCAACAAACTAAGGGACTGTTGATTATGGCCATCATTATTAAATTAAAAGCAGCGTTGAAATCGTCAGTAGTAAAGTATGTTGACTCATTTTCTGTTACATCTTGGTTAATTTCTAAATCAAAATTCATATGACTAAATTCAATATAGGCCTACAATTATCAAATAAAATAATTAAGAAATGGGCCCATGTAATGATTTGAATATGATGTAGAATAATAAAGTCTGTTTGATATGTAACGTTAGGCATGTAAAATGTTTCACTTCGTACTAGTCTCAATATAAACAATCGTTTCACCGTGGGTGCATGTGCAGTGACTTGTGCAAGTGCTAAAATAATACAAAGAATGGTGAGTGAATGAACGGAACGTCGAATTGCAGCCATTGGTGGCGGTTCCGGTTTAGTACTGACCACCGCCAGTTCAGGAAAAAAAAAAAGGAAAAAAAAAAAGAAAAAAAGAAAGAAAAGGGGGGAAATAATTAAACATGAGAGAACGTACAGTATTAAAGGCAAATATGTGTGGTTATATACAGGGACAGGTAAGAGGAATGCAGGTTAGAATAGATCATTTAAATGCGCAAGAGTGTATAGGTTACGAGGCTCCAAAGAAATGGATCAGGGTCTGCCATTCATATGCTACAACAGTATTGATGGTAAACAGCAAGGAATTTATATTACAATGAATCGTATCGACACAATTAACAATGTATTTTTATTCGACTTTATTTAACAATAAGAATGTTACACCTGCGAATAACAACGCAGTTAACCTAAATACATGTGGGCAGTTCTTAAACAAATAAATAACAAAGACAATATAAAGGAAGGAGGAACAGATCGCAATCTAGAGTCTTAATCTGTAAAAGGGGAATTGTTAACAATCAAGATAAAGTTGTTTAAGATCAATCCTTCCAATATAAATGTATTACATAACATAACAGACGTAAGGAATAGAATTTAAAAAAAAAAAAAAAAAAAAAAAAAAACGGATATTCTACAGTGTTAACATTTAGAAAGCATGTTTTCTGTTGTGGGTAAAGGGCACTCACCCCGAAAACGCACACACGACCCGGGAAGCACGACAAAAGGAACCGATACGCTTTACAAATCGTATAGAGCACGAGCTCCAGCCATGCATACCAAGCCGCGGGCAGGTCCCCGAAGAGAATGTCGTTAATTAGCATAGCAAAATATTTATTTCAAACAAAATTTTTAAAAAAAAGAAGAAAAAAAGAAAAAAAAGAAAAACAAAAATCACTCTGCGATAGGAAAAATTTCTATAGTATTTGAAAGGATAGTATTTTTAAGTTATCATAATACCAATACTGAAAAAAAATTGCAACTGGCAGAATTCATATCAATTTCGGTAACATGAGGATAATACATGCATAACATCATGGCTAGTACAAATCCTTGAAATAAAACAAGTAAATGTATCACAGTGCAACATTTTTGGTTTCAACTAGTCTTTCGAGTCTGTATAGTGGTCACATAATTACACAAAACAATTCCATGATTGAAAATATTGCGGAAGTGACAATAAACAATTATAAATACAAAGAGGAAGGAAAAAAAAAAAATCTATATATATATATATAATATGAAAAAAATACAAAAACATCATGGCGGGTACAAAATATCCATGAAATAAAACAAGTAAATGTGCCACAGTACAACATTTTCAATTTCTACTAGTCTTTCAAGTCTGTAAAGTGGTCACAAAATTAAAAAAAAAAAAAAAAAAATTCTATGATTGAAAATATTGCGGAAGTGACAACAAACAATTATAAATACAAAGAGGAAGAAAAAAAAATCTATATATATATATAATATGCAAAAAATACAAAAATATCTTGACTTTTTGCGTCAAGAAAAACAAAATATACATGTACTTAATTATATGCGTAAGTACATAATGACTTTGACATGCATTATGTATATACGTTTGATTTTTAAAGCGTATAATTCATATCATATGCAAGGGCGAGACATAAATAACCGAAGTTGAAAGTCGTTGTGTCCATACAGAGTTCTATTTCGGTTTAAGCATGTCCATTACATATTTCCTTAAAATGTTATGTAGAGGTTTTAATGGGCGAACATACAATAGTATAAAATAAATGTACAATCAAATGTATAATTTGATCATTGTTCATTCTTTGTATGTAAAGTCATTATTTCTCACATAGTATTTTTTCAATTTTTTCTCTCTTTTCTCCTTCGGCGTGAATTAGAGTCTGTAATGTTGAACAGAGAGAAATATAATACAGCAAAGAAGAAAAAAGAAAAAAAAAAAAAAAAACGTATTTTATCGTAGAATAAATACGTAGTTCATGCTTACATCTTTTGTTGTTTTGATAGGTATCATTCCTGGTGATTATTCCATGTGTTGGTGCCTTTGTTTTTCCATTGTAAGATCACAGAGGTGCCTTGAACAATTATCCTGGTGGATAGACCTCGTTCCTTTCGGAGCTTGTAGGCCTCGTTAGCTAAGATGCCGCGTCGTTGTTTCAGGACAGGCGGTAGGTCCGTCCTGACAGTGATACGGCTCGCTTGGGCATGTGGGGTGGGCGTTGGCTGGTTACCTCCTGGTCCGGCTCCTAGGGTGCGGCTGCGTAGTTGGCGCTGGAAGAGTGATAGGACGTGATCGCGGTCGGCCATGACGGCAAATCGGGCAATGATGGGGGTCGGTGATCGGGGCTGGGTGTTCTGACCCTGTGGTAGACGGCGGGGCAATCGGTGGGCGTTGATTAGCGGGATAGTTTCTGCTCTGGCATTCTCCATTCCGAGCTCTTTAAATGCTTTACGAACGATGATATATGTATCCTCGCTCTGCTCGGTCTCGTGTACTCCATATATGAGAAGGTTTTGCTTTCTGTTGTAAATCTCTAGTGACAACATTTTGTCCTCCATTTTTTGTATCTCTTCCTTCATTTTTGCTTTTAGAATAGGCAGCTCGGTCGTTTCAATATCGTGCAGTTTGTTAGAGTTGAATTCAACACTTTGTTCCAAATTCGTTAGTTTGTCACTGAGTCCACTCACTTCTCGTGTTAGCGTATCGATTTTGCCACACATCATAGTTGCGAGGTCTTGAATTGACTTTTGAATGTCACTGTTCGTTGGGTGCTGAGACTGGGGCTGGGGCAAAGCGGGTAATGCCTTGCCCGAGTTGTCTGGCGGGCTGTGGGTGGTATCTCGGTTACGTGTGCGCGGCCGGGTGGTGGCTCCAGCTACACCAGTAGCCATTTTGAATTCGTGTGAAGTAGGGTCAGTTTAAGTGGTATAATCGGTAGAACAACAATTAATTTCCACTTTCTCAATAATGACAGCGCATAAGGAAACCAGGTCGGAATAGTTCACGTTGAAATAAATCACATTTTAGAACAGGCGGTGGTCAAATAAAAAAAAACCGGAAGAGCAGAAAGCTAATGCACGTCCGTACTCATTAAAGGCTAACTCGGCTAACTTTGGAATTATATTTTCAAACGACAAGACTGCTGTCTGAGTTTCCATGGGATTCTCATAATAGAATTTATCAGGTCAGTAATACTAATTATATACCTCACTTAAGTAATCCAGCCATCTGGTCGAAATTGCATTCATAAACTTCAACTGTTCCTGTAAAATTCCCGGTAACCATGCATAAAACATTTAATATTTTTAATAACCATGGTTATTAAAAAAATAGTTCAGTCTCCATGGTTACCCCATAGGTTTACATGTTAAAAAATGGTTTGAGCGATCGAGGATACCGTATGTGTGCGAATAATTGGTCGGTAATTTCAATACAATTGAATCTCGATCGATCTTACCGACAATTTTATCTTGCATTGTTGACATGAAGACGAAAATAAACTTCCAAAAACCAAAAAACAACATCTGCCGATAGATCTTGATCTAAGTTCGTGCCAATATGCATTGCAAAAGTAAAAGAAGAGTCCGTATATGGAGCTTTCATCACACGCGAAGCCGGTTTCAATCCATTTTAATGTATATATCGTACAAAACTGCCAAGCATGTTAACATCGCGCGATGGCCGAGAGGTCTGAGGCGCTGTCTTTACATACATCATCTTTTGTACGCAAGAGTTCGAATCTCATCTTCGTCAAACAAAAAAAAAGTATTTTTTATTTCTTATTTTTTATATTTTTTTTCGGCATATAAAAGTATTAATGACTGCTTTAATATTCGAGAAATAGTTGTTTTTATACGCTCTCGGGAAGGTAAGAATTGGGCTATTCCCCTCGGCACGCCTCGGGAAATAGCACCATTCTAACCTTCCCTTGAGCTTATAAAAACAACTATTTCTCTCAAAGCAGTCATTAATACTATATAATAACTGATGCCAACTTTTTTTTTTTTTTAGGTATGATGTTGATGGTTATTTTTAAAATGGCGTCCAAGATGGCCACCATTATCTTAAATTAGCCACAGATCATGATATATCCATCATATGTTGATGTCATAGATTAAAATGATTTGATGTTATATATTGGTAATGATAATATTCTTTCTAATGATTGTTTCAGGTTGTACACTCAAGGCCTCAAGACCTACTTCCTACAGTAATGGGAGATGATGATGATCCAGATCTTCAGAAACCAGATGAAGAGTCCATTGAAGAAGTAAGTCAAACAATTTTATCAAACATGATATGACTATACTTATGTTAATTCCAGTCTACACATATTACAGTAAACTGCCTTTAAAAAAACCCACTAAAAACTAAGTGGCAAAACTGGGTGATATACATGGAGTGTACTTCACATTGCTCTTTCTATAACACACAGATTACAGTGTGTATATGAGCCTTTGTAAATTGCAGTCTCTTCTTACACTGTTTTCCATTGGCACACATGGAAAAAGGTTTTATTTTGCCTTATACATCGGTTGTTTTAATCAGTTTATCCTATCATGTGACAACAAGTCTGTAAGATGTGTTTGCTTGTTTGTCTTTTTTACAATAAGTGAAACATTAAGCATAGTATGGCCATTTTCTTCAAAGTCAAACATTATTGGATTATAGATTAATCAAAATCAAGGAAAGAGTGTCTTTATTGATACGTTAGGTTTCTGGCATTGTTGTACCAATGCTTGACATAATTAGGTTATTATGTCACTTTTTAAAGAACAGTTTAGTGGTAACATTTCTTTCTTGCAGAATTAGTTAGGTGGCAAAATGATTCTTGTTACTAGCAAATGATTGTGCCTACGCCGTGTTAATTGACATACATCTATCTATGATGATGTAAATGACTTTGTTTTTATTTCAGACTGCTGAGAAGACTAGATCAGCATTGGAGAAGATCGTCCAGTCCAAAATATCTGCAGCTCTTCCTGTTCGCCATGCTGAGAAAACCGCACCTGCACAATATATCAGGTAGGTTTAACACCTGCACAATAAGTGCCTATTGATACATGTCATTCCCTCTATACATCTGTAGAGTTGTTGGGGTCTTAGTGGATATGTCATTGTTCTATGGATCGCAATGATATAGATTTTAATCCCTACCTTATCACTTGTTAGGGGGAGGTGGGCCCTTGGAGCCCCCGTCAAGTATATTTCATCATTTTTTGTGACCTCATGTCAGCTCCCAAAAGGACACATTTTACATGCCCCTAACCATCTCTCCCCTTGCTGTGAGATCACCAAAATCATCTAGCTTTTCCAGAATCAAATATATTTGCGTTTATATGCTGTGTTTGTACTGTGATTATTCTTCATATACAACAATATACAACTGAATTATTCCTACCCTTACCAAGTTTTTATTTTTTTTAAGTACCCTATGTGATTTTTTCACGCTTTTTTGTTGCTTGAGAATATGACAAATTAAATCTTACATCTAAAATAATTCAACAAAGGCCCTAATTCAACTTGTCCACCTTTCATTCTTGAGTTACGAAAAACAACAAAAACATCAAATTTACAAAGTTTATGAATAATTTAGTTGTTAAATGTACATGTATTTTCTACTCCAATTATTGCTATTTGTATAGATACACACCATCACAACAAGGTCTTGCCTTCAACTCTGGAGCTAAGCAGAGAGTGATTAGGATGGTAGAGGCACAGAAAGATCCTATGGAACCACCCAGATTCAAGTAAGTAGTACAACCTAGAGTCTACTTCAGATATGATGCAATAAACCCCAGTATTTTATATTATGATGGCGTAAGTGTAATCTATGCTTCACATTTCTCTATCTTATCACATTGAGCACAGTGAATACATCTACCTATGTTGCACAGTTGCCATTTATCTACTTTTTGCGGTGGTTTATCGCGGCATATCTGAATAAGTCTTGAACCGCCTCAACCAACAACAACAACAACAAATTAAAAATACAAATTTCAACTTCTGAACAGGACTGGCCTGGGACTGGACCCAAACTGAAAGGTTTCTTGTACATATACCGCTTTGACTCCAAGCAATAATTTATATTCATGACATATTACTTAGAGTAATGGGACAGGAGATGGTAAAAATAAATATTCTCCATTGTCATAACCAATCTTTGGTGCCTTTTTTAGCTGGTAATGAATGATTTTAAAAGGAGAATAAGAACTCATATCTTCAGCAGGCAATTTATTTTTGTTTTTGCCCTCCTTTATTTCTTCAATCCTATATAAAAGTAACTTACATTAATCTGATTATTAATGGAGTTTGCATAGAAAAAAGAAAATATGTACATGTGTATTTATATGTGTTGTAAATGCTGTTGAGAAAGGCTTGTTGATATTTAAATGATTTGTTATTATTTCTGCACAGAACAAACAAGAAGATACCACGAGGTCCTCCTTCACCACCAGCTCCTGTTATGCATTCACCAACAAGAAAGGTATCTTATCACCTCTCTCTCCTCAAAATGTGCCTAAATTATCCCCTCCACAAAATGTAGTTCTTTTTAATGATAGTTTTAAATTTGTCAATAAATTGGTGTAGAACATATTCATTTGTAGTATTGAATGGAAATAGTTGACAATAAATATATGAACCTCTTTTCTAAAAAAAAATATTTTATGAAATTCATTTTGACATTGTGTTATATGTCAATCGTATGCTCTTTTTGTAGTGATGTTGAGTAGAGAAGAGTTCTTGAACAGTTTTCTTAGGCACTAGGTCGTGGACTTATAATGAAATCAAGGTGTTCAGAAATGCTTGAAATGTTATTTCTTTTCCTTCACCTTTTATTTTCCTATACAGGTTACAGTCAAAGAACAGCAGGAATGGAAGATCCCACCTTGTATCTCAAATTGGAAAAATCAAAAGGTAAAGGGAGCATTGTGTAAGAGAATAGGTTGTGATTTTTTTATAGCATGGATGAACCAGTAAAGATGAACAAATTGTCATATCTTGTCACCAAGTGCTTCTAATGAAATTGTAACTGGAAATTGTAACTGGAAAAAGAGGGCTGCAAAGTTTATTGGTTTGAGATCTATCTAAGTTGAGTTTAACAAAGAAACTTAAAGGAAGTCTAAGTTATTCCTTTTTAATATGCCATTAGTCCTTGTGTTGGGTTCAATTTTATTATATAAAAACAGGCCATATAGATTAAGAAATAGAAAAACTGTGTCAAATGTACCAAGTTGTCACTGTGTTTATACTATGATTTACTTGTCTGTACAAGTGCTGACATGTCAAGATCTAATAACTTTATCACGTCTTTCATTTGATTCGGTACTATGTTCACTAACATGGCCTGTAATACAGTGAATGTTTTGACATGCAAAGTATAAGATGCTGGACCCTTTGTCAGGGTTCTCATACTTAGCACAGGAGCTTCAGAAAAAGGCTAATGATGCGTATCAGAGACACACATGCATCGAAGGCATGATTGACTGCTTAGATTGACTACAACTAGAACCTGTTTTATGATATTATGGTGAGGATTAGGATTAGGGCTACTGTTAAAGTGACTCAGTAGAATTGCCTCAGATTCTGAAACAAAATCCTGAATTTACCTCATGATAATTATAAACCTTTAGGTCAGTCAGGAATACCTTATAGAAGCAGATCGCCTGTCTGATTATCAAGATATTTATGATTGGAAATCTAAATTTCATTTTCTTTTTCCTAACAGTTTAATTTACACTACAGTCTATTGGGAGAAAATGAGTATGGTAACACCGGTCACTCAAAGATTTTAAAACTTCTTTGAGGTACTTCAAGATCATTTTGAAGCGCAATTTTTTGAGGGCTTCAATATTACAACGTATCACAGACACTGATAACATGTAGGGCCATGCATCTCAGATTTAACATTGTTAAACGATGGCTTTAAAGCTGACCCTGAGGTTTGCATTAGGGCTGTGATTGGATATTCTTTAGATGTTCCAACTTTACCTGTCAACGAGCATGTAGCATATTAACTAGTTTGTAATGAAGCATTTCTTGTTTTTGCTAGGGTTACACTATACCACTAGACAAGCGTCTTGCAGCCGATGGCAGAGGACTACAGAACCCACAAATCAATGAGAACTTTGCCAAGCTGGCTGAAGCTCTCTACATTGCCGACAGGAAGGTAAAGTATTTATCAACTGTGTATTGCCTTTTGAATACTATATATATGGGGGATCCGTTGTTTGCTTTGGCAAGAAATGCTCCAGGCTTGATTTCATTAAAGGTATATGGTTGTGGCTACGGTTGCAATTTGGTTTGAGGTTAGATTTAGCATTAGGGCTAGGATTAGGGTCAAGAATTCAATTAGTGTAGGAAATTAATGCAGAGTTATTGTCACAGCAGTATGTGTGGTACAACCTGTTTATAATATATCCATTGTGGTTATCCATAAATGGACTCAATGACAGTATTATCAGTTCAATCAGTATTATAATGTTTTTTGTCATACTGGATATTTACAATCAGCTTATGATATATAATGATATATGGTAGCTGTATAATGTTTTCATATTTTACTGTTGTAAAACTAGCATCTTGCGCTTCCGTTTAACATTCATGAATTTCTTGTGTGGTTCAGACTTTAAAGTTTCATGCCACAAGATTGATTGTGTCTCAGCTGACTTTACTCAGAATGTTTTTATTTGCAAAAGCTTCTTGCTGTGGCTGGTTTACCAAATTTGCATAAGTTTCATTTTGTGAAAGTTTGTGTTATACATTACTTAAACATTTCTATTCACGTACAGATCATCACGTTGACATGAAGCTATGTGTACATGAACAAAAATTAGTTACCATACATACAAACCTAAATTACTATACATTATTATCTAAGATATCAGAGAAATTCTGTAACTTGGACACATTAAAATCAAGCTATTTAATTCTGTTTCTTTTTCTAAATTATTCCTATTATTTTAGTTTTTAAAGTAATACAATAAACCTGTTCAACTTGAATCAACATACTTCAAATTTTCAGACAAGGGGATACTTTCAATACAAATGAAGATTTGTTTTGCGTGTTTGAGACTGAGAATGGTGAATTGTATATGATTGTTTGTATTGTAGGCCCGTGAAGCTGTAGAGATGCGTGCTGGTATGGAGCGTAAGGTGGCACAGAGAGAGAAAGAGAAACATGAAGAACAACTGAGGGCTATTGCTGCTAAGGCACGTGAAGACAGAGCAGGCATCAAATCAGCTATGGGTATGGTTCATTCACTCGTATAATCAACTCATTTTACTATGTTTTATGCTGTATAACACATTTTGTAAAGGAACCTCTCTCTTTGTCTCTCACTGGAAATGTAATGTGACCACATGAAAGCCTTGTCAATGATTTTGATTTTAGTGTTTTATCAGTTTATATTGATGATGATTTTTATGCCTCCGTTACGAAGTATCCGGAAGCATTATGTTTTTGGGTTGTCCGTACGTCCCGTTCTTGTGATCGCGTTATCTCAAGAACCGACTGATGGATTCCTGCCAAACTTTGGTCATGTATGTAACTTGCAGAGCCAATGAATTGATTAGATTTTGGGGTCACGAGGTCAAAGGTCACATGGCTCATTATGTAGGCAAAAATAGCTTGTGATCGCGTTATCTCAAAAATTGATTGATGGATTCCTGCCCTACTTAGGTCATGTATGTATCTTGCAGAGCCAATTAATTAATTAGATTTTGGGGATAAAAGGTCAAAGGTCACAGGGCTCATTATGTAGGCAAATATAGCTTGTGATCGCATTATCTCAAGAACTGATTGATGGATTCCTGCCCTACTTAGGTCATGTATGTATCTTGCAGAGCCAATTTATTGACTAGATTTTGGGGTCAAGAGTTCATAGGTCAAAGGTCACAGGGCTCATTATGTATGCAAAAATAGCTTGTGATCACATTATCATTAGAACAGATAGACAGATTACCATGAAACTCAGGACATGTATGCATCTTGCTGAGGCAATGAACTGAATAGATTTTGGGGTCATGAGGTCAAGTTCAAAGGTCATGGGGCTCATTATGTATGCAAAAATAGCTTATGATCACATTATCATTAGAACCGATGGATGGATTACCATCAAACTCTAGATATGTATGTTTCTTGCAGAGCCAATGAACTGAGTAGATGTTGGGGTCATGAGGTCAAAGATCAAAGGGTCATACATGTATATCAGAAATAGCTTGTAATCACAATATTCTGAAAACCTGTCAATGGATTACAATCGAACTTGAATTTGAAAAATTACTTCTGTTTTGGTTTGTAAAATTGCTATATGACAGGGGCATCATTTTCGACTGCGCGCAGTCGAAGTTCCATCTAGTTTGTAATGTTCTTTCAAGATTTTATTTCCAGATGATGATGGTGATGATCATGATGACGATTATGATGATGTTGATGATGATGATGATGTCTTTATCCATGTTTTACTTCCAGACAATGATGACGATGTGAGAGAGCGAGACAAGATAAGAGACGAGCGTCATCGTGATAGACAGAGGGAGAGGAACTTTGCCCGTGCAGCTCCTGATAAGAGATCACGCTTAGAGAAACAGAGAGAACGTGATGTGAGTGAGAAGATAGCCCTTGGTCTACCTAACGCTGGAGCAGGCAGATCAGATGATGCACAGTTTGATCAAAGGTTATTCAATCAGTCAAAGGTAAGAACAGTTGTCATGACAATTAGGCTTTTGTAATATATTGTTGGGTATACTCTTTAGATCCTTCACAGAGCTTTTACAGAGAAAGAAGCTTGAAACAAGGAGCTCATTTGTATGGTCTTGACTTTGTTATATACAGATTTTCCAGATTAAGAATATAAGAAGATTTTGACTTTGTTTCTGTACTCCTATTTCTCAAATGAATTCATATCCCCAAACCGTTTACAGTTCTCAGTTATTTATTGTGTGTAAGTATAAGGTTACACTTAAAGATAATTGACTTCTTTTCATGCAATGGCATTTTGAAAGGTTGAGAATGGTTGATTATGTAGTTATTAAGAATTTGTGTACACTGATGTTTTGGAAACATCAATTGGTTAAAAAGTCGACTCAATCTTGCTAAAAATCACATGCACTGCACTGCACACAGAAATGTGTATGGGCGTACAGTCACTACACACAAAATGTGTGATCCATTTTCAGATATTTCGACTAAAGCCAGGGTAATAATCAGGGCAGCACCAGGAGCGCCACAACGTGACAGACATGTGTGCTATAAGAAGCCACCATTATTATTATTATTAATTGCAGAGCAATTTTTAGTGGAAGCTTCTACAATAGTATTCTTCCAAAATGTCATAAGCTCACAAATAATGTTTCACCTTCACCCAGAACTGGACCTTATTCTTGAGTAACAATCCTTGTCTGTTCTGTGTTTGTTTATGGATTGACATTGATGTAACAATGCTGTTATTTTGCCTATGTTGCAATTTGCCAGGGATTGACCAGTGGCTTTGCAGGAGGAGAGGATGAAAGCTATAATGTATACAGTGAACCCTGGAGAAAAGATCAGAATGTTGCTAGCAACCTCTACCGACCCAGCAGGAATGCTGACAAGGATGTCTATGGTGATGACCTGGATAATCTAATCAAGAATAAAAAGTAAGTAATAATAGCAAGTGAAAAAAAAAATCTTGGGAGTGATGAGAGATTTGGTTCTAGAAAACTGACAAAGAGCTGTGGAAAAACAATTTAATGCATTAAAACCATTGACAAATTCTTACTTGTCCTGTAGCAATCCAAATAGCTCCTGTAAAGTAAAATGTATCTTTATCAGTGCTGCCACATTAGCGCTGCTGCAGGACTCAAAACGTGGTCCATAGTCCAGTGACGTAGCAACTAGACCATGACACCTCTACAATTTAAGGACAGTTTATAAGATTTTAGTCTCATACCCGGGTTAATATTATCAGAAACTATACTTAGACACTGAGAATAGATGATTCATTATTTTTCATGTAATCTTTTTCTGGTGTGAAATCCGTTATTTGAATTATTAAAGATAGCCAATGTGAATAAAAAATGATGGCTCATTCAATAAAATTGAAGAGAGTGTGGTTTCCCTGAGAGGTTGATTTCTGTTCCTTACTCTTCGTCTTGTTTTATCCCTATAGGTTTGTTCCTGACAAAGGGTTTGCTGGAGCAGACAGCTCTAGACAACGTGATGGTCCCGTCCAGTTTGAGAGAGAAGAGGAAGAAGATGTGTTTGGTCTGGATAACTTCTTTAAGACTGTGAAGAAAGCAGATAAGAGGCAGGCAGATGAGAGGAACAGAGATGATTATGAGAGAGGAAGCAGCAGCAGTAGCAAGAGAAGAAAGGACTACTAGCTTTGCATTCTATAAATCTTCTCTCTATAATCCCATGAAGCCACCTTCCCTGGACTCCATGCTACCTCTTTTTGGGGGTTGAATTGTTTAGATTCTGTATTTACGAGCCCTTTGTAAAATAAGTTTTTGGGTTCCAGACTTAAATTCGCCCATGTGTCCCGGGCGCCTAAGTGACGAGCCCTGCTCATTCCTATATGACGTGATTAACTACCCCCTCCCCCTACAAAGAAGAAGAAGTATGATGTGACAAATTGAAGTAACATAGATAAGAGACTCCACTCACAGGCCTGTGTTATACGCAGATACTTCTTTCCAAACCCCACTTGCCATTCATATACACGTTGGAAAAAAATACCGCCACAGTTTACCACGCCTTTATGTGAATGAGTCAGTATGTTCATCTTTGTGGATATTTTTTAATTGTCCGTTTTTTTAAAAGTGCAGGCTATTTTGACATTTTTAAATGTGTAAATCTGTTGCTCATTTATGTCCTCAAGCAAAACCAGAACTGCAAAGAAAGCCTTGTTGCACAGACCTATGAAAACACAATGTTGTGAAACGTCGTTATAACCAAATCCATAAGACCAATGAAATTATCTTATGTTGAAATCTCATTATACCAGAGCTCAAATACAAAAGACAAGATGTGTGACCAGCTTATCATCTTTTCGTAATGAAAGTTTGTTTGAAAAGTGTTCTTTATGATGAGGTTCCCCAGTATTTGTTGAGTACCGGGTATGTAATAATGATGATATGGCTTTGTTTGATGGGTACAGAAATCAAGAAGTAAATTTAATGTCTTGTTAAATTAGTGTCAATAACAAATAGTTGGCCCTATGGTGTCATATTGCACAGTTCATTGTCACTCCTTTGCGAATAATTTGGGGGTATTGTTTTAGAGTAGACTCAAGAGTGGATGAATTCATAAATTATTGTGATTTACAAAATTTGTCTGAATGATTCCTCGTCAATGATTTGCTATCATTTCAAACTACTTTCTGTTTTTATTTGAAATCTGAATAATGATTTTAATCCATCTTTCTCAACCAATTTTATATTGAATGAAATAGATATGTGTACTGTCTTACCACACTCATTTATTAGGGACTTTTTTGTATTTTGTGCAGAAGAATTCTGTAAATTAGTTCATATTTTGTCAAGCACTTTGTATTTCCAGTTTTTTTAATTTTTTAGAACAGTAGTTAAGGCCCCTGACCTTTTTTTGTTGTTGGTGGGGGGGGGGGGGGATACCAGTCACTATTTACATGTTAGGGCCCGGAGTGTATTCAAGGTTACCAGGATTACACAATTTTCAAATTGAATTAAAATCAGAGATGCCACAGAGTAATACAAATTTCCTGAACTTCACAATGGCAAGGGGTTGAGGGGGCAGTGCCTCTTGAAGCCACCACAGGGGTTTTGTGTTTCCAGTTTCAATGCATGTTAATAGGCTTTTGATAAGAACGATTAAATTAATTCATTCATACATGTGTAAATACCCACTTGCTGTAAGTGCAATGTCCCACCAATGCTCTGCGTAAACTTTTATGCATTGAAATGATTACGATACAAAAATGGCATACAGGTTTTGCTCAATAGATCTGTTTACTAATTTCATACATGCTTCTTTAACAAAAAAAATCTGCGACAACATAAGTTTGCCATAGCAACAATCAATCAATGTATGAACAGTGAATTCCATCCATAGCGGTGCTATTATCAAGGTGAATTCAATAATTGTTAACCAGGGCTTATGAAGAGAAACATGCAAGTAAACATGTCTGTTGAATCTATCTTGAAGACATAGATATGTCTTTAATGTCACCATTCATATTCACTTACATGCTCTTGCCACAAAAGCAATGCAAGAGGCATTTGGTTTGCGTTTTATTTTGTTCTTTTGTCCATACTGCCATCTTCTCGTGATATCTTTGGAACAAATTTTAGGCAAAACGATTGGTTTACATGTCCGTTGATAATTTATCAGTTGCTCATGGGGAAATGAAGATGTGAAAGGATTAGATTGGGATAATAAGGTACATGTGATGGGTTAAGAACTTTGATCTTTGTTTGAACTATATGTATGACAGTTCAATGCAAAACAGTATACGGTAAGCAGAATCATGGGGGAGATGTAGTCACATTCATCATGTTTTATTCATTCTTTCTGTTTTTCAAGTAAATGAATCAATGACAGCATATCAATGTATGTAAAGACACACAATGTGAGATTGCTATTTGTACATTGTAGACATGTAGACAAATAAAGTGTTCCATACAATCCACATATGCAAACTTGTTTTTGTGTTTGGTCTTGAGGGTCATGGAATTTTCAAGGCATTAATAAGTGCATTTTTTTCTTCAAGTAAATGTTTAAGATGGTTTGGTTGCTTTGTGTGATAACGCTATATTATGAAGCCGTCACAAATTGTAGCTTAACATAAAAGGCCTCAAAATAAAAAACATGAAGTGTGTAGTACAGATTGTTTGGGATAGAAACACCCATTATGTAGATTTGTCTTTTTTTATCCATAAAAGAGTATACAAAGATTAAGGCTCACACAGAAAAGAAGAGTTTTCCCCATGTTTCAATAGCCTTGTTGGTCAATGCATTGGTCTTGGGCCTCACTAAAAACCATGGACCTATTACGGATGGACATTCAATGTGATTCTTTCTTTGATCCAATGAGATCTTCTGCCGACTGCGTAAAGCTCTTTCGGTCATTGGCAAAGGAGCAGTTTCCCTCTCTTGGTTTTGCTTGAATGGTGTGCTCTGTAAGAGTGAGTCTTAAATAAAAACATTACCAATGGGGAGCAGCAAAGTTAAAAAGCAGACGATTTTAGTGATATAAAGTTGATTATAACTGATTCGCACACACCAATGACATTATAAAACAATTAGAAGGCCATGATCATTATAAGCCCTTTACGTTGTAACTCTGGAATATTATGAGGAAATTGGGGGAAACAGGATTTTAAATTGCAAACAATCGAAATATGAACTCTATCTGGTAATATCAACATGTTTTTCAAAATAAAACACTGTATACAGAACAACAATTTCAAATTATAAACCAGAACTGCAAATCAATTTCCCATGATTTAAATGATTTATTATCTTCTGCACATGTACATTAACATGTGTAAAATCACTATCTTGATTCTGTCCTGGCTTATTAGCGGCAGACCTCATGAGATCAAAGTGAAAAAAAATGTACGGAATGTTATTGAGACGACATTGACGGAGACGATCGAAATGAATTCATTAACTAAACAACGAATGTCCATCCGTAATAGGTCCATGCTAAAACACTGTTGCTAATCAATAACACAGAAGTAAACAGATTATGTTTCAATGTTTTCTGTCTGTCCAATGCATGCCCTCTCATCCAGCAAGAATAAGGTGTACAGATTTGTTAATATTCATACAAATGCTTTAGCAGCTAATGCATAATTAGAGGATTTATGTAATGGTGACTTTCCATTTTGCGGAAACTAAGATATGGCGAACAGAAAGATTCTGACAAGAAAAAGGAACACATTACAAGTGGAACTCTTGTGTGATAATAAAATGTAATTTAATTTTCTGTTACCTGACAAAAAACATATCAATTAATACAATAATATATTATTGGAAATACCTGAAAATCACTGTAGACAAAAATACAATGCAAACCTCATGCAATTTAACCAATTACAAAAGTATGAGAAAAGGGATATCCTAAATGCTTTTCATCAAACTCAACAAACATAACCTTTTTGCCTATTTGACACCCTAATTGTGTCAGTTGCTCTAACCAGCGAAAAATACCCTTTTTACCCACAAGATATTTTGGTGTGCAATGTGTACAGACTCAAAGTCGACAGGGTTAATTTTCCTCAAGTTGAGTTTTGTATTTCCAACAGATTTTAATTGTGCAGAGTTAACTGCAATTGCCATTTGTTTTGAAATCAAATATTAGGATCATATGGTGTGCTGTGGGCTTTAGAGGTAAAGGTGATTTTTTAAGTTAAGAGTATTATCATTATCATGGGCTGAGTTTCAAATGCAACTTACTCATCTTTACACACATCTTTTATTCAAACTTGAAATCTATGCAAGAGGCCCTATTTCAGAAGCAGTTTGTTCCTTGTTATATCACTCGTCTCATAACGGTAGGTATTCAAGTCTATAAATGATTCTGGAAGAAAGATTCAAGGAGTGAAAGATGCCGTGGCCTTGCATCTGAGCACTGGTTCTTCATAAATATTCAAATGAGTTTCTCGTAAATATTCAAATGAGTTCATCCAAGGATCTCCTTAAAATCAATGTCCATTTTCCATCACTTCTGATATTTGTAGTTTCTTCACAGCCGGAGAGGTGCTCTGCTTGGCTTGCACATTCACCTGACAGTAACAAGAAAACATAGATAAAAGAAATATCAGTATAAGGTTTAGTGGAATGTAAATTTAATTGATGCCCGCCCACCCCCCCCCCCCCCCCCCCTTCCCCAAACGAAAAACATACTCAGTATTCTTTGGGATAACATTTTAAGTGTACCGATAACTAATCAATATTTTGTTTCGTTTGTTAGTAGTTCCATGTCGCAATACCGTAATCAAAATATGAGCCTCATATATTACTTCTGGTAAGAGATTTGCGAGCTGAAATACTCTCTGAATTAACAAACAAAAAATTAACTTGTGAGTAGACTGTTTGATGCACCAACATGCCCCAATGAACTAGGGCCCACAATGAACCCAAATCCGACTTCGGTTCTGTGTGCACAGTTTTATTTTATTCTTTATTTTCTTCATACTCCTTAAAGGGGAAGTACACTCTAATATCAAGTTGGTTTTAATAGAAGCAGAGAAGTGAGAGGGACAGGTCAGTGACAGTTTGGGCAATTTCCGATTAAAGATTAGAAAGTTATGCATTTTAAAAGTTGCGATGAATCCAACACAAGATGGCAACTCTGTGACGTATCTTGCAAACTCCCTTCTGTACTAAAAATAGTCAGAAATTTTATTTTCCATTAAGAAAATGTTCAATCATAGATGCAATCTAAATACAATTAATGCGAAAAACATGTTTGTTTCTATTCAACCCCTGTATGGAAAAAATGTATTCTGTCATCAATAACAAAGAATATGAAAGTTAATGAAATTTATGTACAGAGCAAATTCGGAGAGGAGCTCGCAAGATACGTCACTCACAGAGTAGCAAATGAGTGTTTGATTAACCACAACTTCAGAAATTCATAACTTTTCTTATTTCTAATAGAAATTTGCTGATACTTTCATTGGCCTGTTCCTTATTTTTCTGCTTCTATTAAGACAATCTACCATTATGAGGTACATGTACTTTGACAACAGTTGCCTTTCCTTATCAACGATTCATCAGATTAATAAAATATTGACATCTAAATAGCTGTGTAGCAGAATGAACAAAAATGACCTTCTATGTCATTCCATAACAAACCTATATAAAACTCTATATTTTATCAATTTGATGAATGGCTGAAAGGAAACCCAAATGTTGTTAAAGTATTTTATAGGTACATGTAAATACATCATGAACATATCATTCATTAACAGATTTTTATTAAAATGTCCATAATATTCTTTATTCAAAATAGAAAATTCTCTGGAAAATTAAATGTGATTCTGTAATGCTTGGAATTGAGCTGATAAACTAGACTCACACATACCTTGTGTCCATCAAGGAGATGCTGTTCTCTCTTGAGTGCAGATTGCATCCCTGATGTATTACCAAAGCTCACAAAACCAAACCCTTTAGAGAACCCTGTGGAATCATCCTAAACAAAAACAACAAGATGAGAAGACAAGCTTAGTTTCCAATTGATCTTGTTCAGATATGCAGCGGCAAACCCACATTTGTTGGTGTATACATGAATGGCAATTATGAGGTAAACAAAAAAAACGCAGTGGTACAAATCATATTTTGTGCCGCCTGGCAGCAATTTTTTTTAACCAATCAAATCTGTCAAAGCTAGCATAAACTATGACATCAGAGGTACAACCTGTCCAGCTATTGGCAACACCCTTCTCGCGAGAAAATTTTGATGATGGCGAGGTTCACCAGGGTTGCTTTGTGCAACACAACAGCTTTGTAAAATTACCCATTTCTGGTCTGGATTAGATCCTTGACAACCCATTTAACAATGGTATAGATTAAGCTTGTACTGCAAACAATTAATCTTGAAGCATTTGGTATACCTAACCCATATCCTATGATCAATGCAATGCAGCACAGGGAAATTGTTTATGTGGCATAAGAAATAATTGACCTATGTTGAAATATAGCCATTCTCACCTTAAATGGCATAAACTGCCTCAAAATGCTGAAGAAAAATAAAAACTAGTGCACATCACACTTTTGTATTTTACAACACATAAGGGAGTATACATTGATCCCTTGAAAATAATTACCGGTAACTTAAAAATACTTACAAAGGCTATTCTGCAATTCCTCACAGGCCCAAACTGAGTAAAGTAGGATCGCAGCTCTTCTGTAAGATAGAAAGTGAAAAAGAAAAGACTAGAAACATCATCCATCTTTGCTTCTCTGTATATCACATCAAGCCCAGCCAACATTAATCCAGTGACGGATCTAGGGGGCCCCTAGCCCCTTACCCTGGCCCCCAAACAGGTCAATTTAACCTTTTTTGAAGAAATAAAAGAAGACGGGCCCCCTCCCAGGGGTGTGGGTGTTGAGTTTTTAAAAAAATAGTGCTCACTACCCTACCCCCTTCCCCCCTGTTGAGCAAAACCCGCTTATTCGCCGGCTGGCTGATTCAGCGCTAAATATTTTCTCATGAATTGGGCTCCCTATTTGGCCCTCTCCTCGGCTGGATCGGCCCCTGCATTAATATATCCAATTCCAATCAGTGTAGTGACTAGAAACAGATAGAGAGGAAGATCCTTAACTACATTGGAGAACAATAGTTGAATTTTTGTGAGATTGAAATAGAATGCAGTGGAGGAAACTTGAGGAATGACCTAACTTCCTAAGCCTTACAGCCCTTGGGTCTAAATGCAAAAAATATTTCCATTTACAACAAAATATTGCAACGATAATAGCGATTAGTTTAGTAATTAGCATACTTAGGCGTATCCCAGAGCTCACTGAATTTAGCAAAAATTATAGGCGCGTGTGCGCCTTTTAACAATATTCGCTATTATCATAAAGTAAGTATAAAATTGTCAAAATTTTACAATTTAGAGTACTCTAATACCTAAAATCAATCATAACATGGGTAATTCTCTTATTTGAAGTTGTCATAGTGTGGTGGGCCAGTAAATGAGTTGAAGATGACAAGTTCGAACATAAATGAAAACACAAGAAGCTCGGAATTACAGTTGAAGTCCACTTCATTAAATATATATGTCAGCCGAAGCTCCAATCGTTGCAAACGAAAAGTATTATTATTATATAAACATTGTAAATAAGCTGCTTCTCTCAGAGGCTGGGCCAGGCGCGGATCCAGGATTTCTTAGGGGGGGGGGGGGCCCAACTTTTTTTTTTTTTGCTCCCGAAAATTTGAAAATCGCGCCGGCCGAAAAGTCGCTCAGTGGGGGGGGGGGGGGGTAAAGCGAACACTTTTTTTTTTTTTTTTTTGGAGTCCAAAAAAAAATCGTAACGACTCGGCCAGCCGAAAAGTCGCTCAGTGGGGGGGGGGGGGGGGGGGGGGTAGTGAGCACATTTTTTTTTTTTGGTCCTCGAAAATTTTAAAATTTGCACCCCCCCCCCCCCCTTGAGTGCCAGGGGGGGGGGGGGGGCCCAACCCCCCAAAAACGTAAAAATCGCGTCATTTTACATGATTTTTTTCTCAAGGGGGGGGGGGGGGGGCCCGGGCCCCCCCCCCTGGATCCGCCACTGGGCTGGGCGGCCATATTGACAGTAAACTAGCAGCACATCCTCAACATGATAACGGAATGAAACAAACTCTCAAATAATATCTACTTTCAAATAATATCAACTAAAAACTGACTTCAAAATCCCGCACCTTGCATTTAAATACCGCGGCACCCGATGAGGCTTAGATATTACATGATATTGCCAGCCAACCAGGAGGACTCTTACGAAGCCAACCAATTACAAAATGGGATATCAAATTACGCTTTAGGTCATCCAACCAATTAAGAGAGGAGTTATACCTTTAATTAATTATAACCAATGACAAAGCATCATAGATGAGAGTGATTTGATCTAGTCACCGACAGAAATGGGAGGAGTCTATTGTCTAACTTGTTATTGGAAATGAACACCTGTACATCTTGATGCAGGAACTCATTTCCAACGTGCTTTTCGAAATGAACACTTTAATCTAATGCAAGAATTCAAACCCAGGGGTTGTTTACCCGTTCCCGGCATACTATTGGAAACATAATTAATGCTATTTAACTTTAAGGTGAATACAATTAATCAACCCAGCCCGGCTCTTATATGGCTCTAGCGCCCCCTTTAGCCCAAATGAGCGTACTACTACAATAGTTTATTTTTATAGCTCTGTGAGATATTATGAATATC
>JAVYIG010010786.1:0-66246 GCA_035222895.1 Strongylocentrotus droebachiensis
CTCTTTTGGGCATTTCGGGGGCTGATTCGCCCCGAGCCCCCGTGTATTTTTTTCCCGGGGGGGGGGGGGACATTTTAATGGAGGGAGGGGGTAGGGTGAAAGTTCTGAACTTTTCCATGCACTATGAACATGTTTAAGACGGCAAATTAAGTCTTGTCACTTGGAACAGATCTGATTTTACGTATTATTTGACCTATATCCTAATTTGACTCTGAAAACACATTATATATCGGTTGCTAGGCATATTATTACCATTGCAACGGTAACTAAGCAATATTTATCATTAAAATAAGATGAAAATGCATTATTTGACATCGTACTTCCTATCAAAATAGTCATCTGCTTGGTGATAGCAATTACTCGTGATATATTCTATTTTTCACGTCACTATATTACCGTTGCTAGGGAGAAGATAGCCCTTAGCAACCAAATTTCCCATTTTGGCTCATAACAAAGTGTCAACTTTAGAGCGCTATAACTTTTTAGTTAGAAAAGTAATAAACTTCAAATTTTGATATGATATCAACCAGGATGCTAAACAGTTTTTCAGCAAGTTTTAAGTCTGTTAGCATCATAATCATATAAATATGGAGAAGTACGTATTTTGGTGCAATTCATATTTTAGAAAAAAATGTTTAAAAATCACATTTTTGGCTCAAAATTTGTATGCAAATCATCCCAAAACCTATTGAATGAGGTATCATCTTGTGGGAAATTTCATTGTCTTTCATATGACACCTTACACATGGGAAAATAAAGTGCTGTTAAAAAATAATCCTCAGTATTGAACAACAGTAGTTATACATGGCGGCCTTTTTGAAAAATGGCCGCCATTTTTTTCCAGTAGCATATTGTAGGGGTTGTCCACCTTGAAATTGTGTAGGGAGGTTCCCTGAACACGTTGATACCCAACAAACTTCTACTAAGCGAATATTACAATAGAAAGTATAAATGTAATGAACACCATAGGCTTAAAAACAAAGAAATACATTGAACAATGACAAACAGAAGAAAAAGGGGAAATGTTGAATTCTTTGAGAGGTATATCAAGCAGATATTTCAAGTAATCAAATTAATATTTGCTGACTATTAGCCAAACATATAAATACGCATCTATAATATTAAGATCTAATTTGCATAGATAATGAAAATATGAAAATAGCCGAACTCACCCTCGCAGGCAACAAAACCTTCATTTTTGCAAATATCCCGGCTTTATTAGGGTTAAATAATTGAACAGTGCTAGATTCCGCATGTTTATAGGGCAGGCGCGGATCTACGGGGGGGGGGGGTTAGGGGGTTTAATCCCCCCCCCCCTTGGGCGGCCCCCCCCCCCCCCCCAAAAAAAAAAAAGGAAAAAAAAAAGGAAAAAAAAAAGAAAAAAGAGAGAAAAAAAAGAAAGAAAAAAGAACGCACGCTGGAGAGAAACCCTTTCAAGTGCAAATATTGTGAGAAGATATTCAACTCATCTGGAAACTTAACCAAACACATGATAACTCTGGATATAACTGTGTATTAAACTGTTACTTGATTTAAAAAGACGTTATCATGCACACCTTTTTATGGTCTCCATTGTGTTAATAGATGCTAGGAAAACATCACTTACGGGGTTCAAATAAACACCCCCCAAAAAAATCGGCTCGCCGCTTCGCGGCTCGTGGACGATGCTCCGCATCGTCATTATTTTGGTCAACCCCCCCCCCCTTAGCAAAAAGCTAGATCCGTCCCTGATAGGGGGATGTCCAATTACCCAGTCTCGTTTTAATTGTTATTTATCTCATTTTCAAAACATCGTATAACGCAGAAATATTTTACTTATATTATGAATAATTCATTGTCAGATGTTGAGGTCCCGTTTCGTTTGAAACGTGCAAAGATTATTTCATTTCATAAATCTGGTGATAAAACCATGGCATCCCTGCTATTTTTCGACGGATTGCAATATTATCTCATGTTAATAAAGTCTTTGTCAAACGCTGTTGAGTGACTGACTGACTTTTCTACATTTTTTGTTTACATACATGGAGCTGTGGAGGGTACATTAACATTGGTACACAACCGTCACCCGCTCTTGTAATGACGGGGGTGAAGTTCCCCTTAAGTTAGCATGGAAGTTAGCGACCGCTAACCACCAAGGCGGTGATCATTTCATGAAAATTCTGATATTATCCCAAACTTAAAATCAATCTGACAAATTTTGAGAAGAGTGTTCCAGAGCTTGACCTATATAGGTTTCTTGTGCACCATCTCCCCTATCTTTTGGTGTTAATAACTAAGAAACAGAAATGTCGGCGTACGGTGGGAAGGGGGTGAAGTTCCCCTTAAGTTAGCATGGAAGTTAGCGACCGCTAACCACCCAGGCGGGGATCATTTCATGAAAATTCTGATATTATCCCAAACTTAAAATCAATCTGACAAATTTTGAGAAGAGTGTTCCAGAGCTTGACCTATATAGGTTTCTTGTGCACCATCTCCCCTATCTTTTGGTGTTAATAACTAAGAAACAGAAATGTCGGCGTAAGGTGGGGAGGGGGATGAAGTTCCCCTTATCCCGCGACCCCTAACCACCAAGGCGGTGTTTATTTCATGAAAATTCTGATATTATCCCAAACTTAAAATCAATCTGACAAATTTTGAGAAGAGTGTTCCAGAGCTTGACTTATATAGGGTTGTGCACCATATCCCCTATCTTCTGGTGTTAATAACTAAGAAACAGAAATGTCGGGGTAAGGTGGGGAGGGGGGTGAAGTTCCCCTTATCCCGCGACCCCTAACCATCAAGGCGGTGTTCATTTCATGAAAATTCTGATATTATCCCAAACTTAAAATCAATCTGACAAATTTTGAGAAGAGTGTTCCAGAGCTTGACCTATATAGGGTTCTTGTGCACCATCTCCCCTATCTTCTGGTGTTAATAACTAAGAAACAGAAATGTCGGCGTAAGGTGGGGAGGGGGATGAAATTCCCCTTATCCCGCGACCCCTAACCACCAAGGCGGTATCCAATTCATGAAAATTCTTATATTATCCCAAACTTAAAATCAATCTGACAAATTTTGAGAAGAGTGTTCCAGAGCTTGACCTATATAGGTTTCTTGTGCACCATCTCCCCTATCTTTTGGTGTTAATAACTAAGAAACAGAAATGTCGGCGTAAGGTGGGAAGGGGGTGAAGTTCCCCTTAAGTTAGCATGGAAGTTAGCGACCGCTAACCACCAAGGCGGTGATCATTTCATGAAAATTCTGATATTATCCCAAACTTAAAATCAATCTGACAAATTTTGAGAAGAGTGTTCCAGAGCTTGACTTATATAGGGTTCTTGTGCACCATCTCCCCTATCTTCTGGTGTTAATAACTAAGAAACAGAAATGTCGGGGTAAGGTGGGGAGGGGGGTGAAGTTACCCTAATCCCGCGACCACTAACCACCAAGGCGGTGATCATTTCATGAAAATTCTGATATTATCCCAAACTTAAAATCAATCTGACAAATTTTGAGAAGAGTGTTCCAGAGCTTGACCTATATAGGGTTCTTGTGCACCATCTCCCCTATCTTCTGGCGTTAATAACTAAAGAACAGAAATGTCGGCGTAAGGTGGGAAGGGGTGAAGTTCCCCTTAAGTTAGCATGGAAGTTAGCGACCGCTAACCACCAAGGCGGTGATCATTTCATGAAAATTCTGATATTATCCCAAACTTAAAATCAATCTGACAAATTTTGAGAAGAGTGTTCCAGAGCTTGACTTATATAGGGTTCTTGTGCACCATATCCCCTATCTTCTGGTGTTAATAACTAAGAAACAGAAATGTCGGGGTAAGGTGGGGAGGGGGGGTGAAGTTACCCTTATCCCGCGACCACTAACCACCAAGGCGGTGATCATTTCATGAAAATTCTGATATTATCCCAAACTTAAAATCAATCTGACAAATTTTGAGAAGAGTGTTCCAGAGCTTGACCTATATAGGGTTCTTGTGCACCATCTCCCCTATCTTCTGGTGTTAATAACTAAGAAACAGAAATGTCGGCGTAAGGTGGGGAGGGGGATGAAATTCCCCTTATCCCGCGACCCCTAACCACCAAGGCTGTATCCAATTCATGAAAATTCTTATATTATCCCAAACTTAAAATCAATCTGACAAATTTTGAGAAGAGTGTTCCAGAGCTTGACCTATATAGGGTTCTTGTGCACCATCTCCCCTATCTTCTGGTGTTAATAACTAAGAAACAGAAATGTCGGGGTAAGGTGGGGAGGGGGGTGAAGTTACCCTAATCCCGCGACCACTAACCACCAAGGCGGTGATCATTTCATGAAAATTCTGATATTATCCCAAACTTAAAATCAATCTGACAAATTTTGAGAAGAGTGTTCCAGAGCTTGACCTATATAGGGTTCTTGTGCACCATCTCCCCTATCTTCTGGTGTTAATAACTAAGGAACAGAAATGTCGGCGTAAGGTGGGAAGGGGGTGAAGTTCCCCTTAAGTTAGCATGGAAGTTAGCGACCGCTAACCACCAAGGCGGTGATCATTTCATGAAAATTCTGATATTATCCCAAACTTAAAATCAATCTGACAAATTTTGAGAAGAGTGTTCCAGAGCTTGACTTATATAGGGTTCTTGTGCACCATCTCCCCTATCTTCTGGTGTTAATAACTAAGAAACAGAAATGTCGGGGTAAGGTGGGGAGGGGGGTGAAGTTACCCTAATCCCGCGACCACTAACCACCAAGGCGGTGATCATTTCATGAAAATTCTGATATTATCCCAAACTTAAAATCAATCTGACAAATTTTGAGAAGAGTGTTCCAGAGCTTGACCTATATAGGGTTCTTGTGCACCATCTCCCTTATCTTCTGGCGTTAATAACTAAAGAACAGAAATGTCGGCGTAAGGTGGGAAGGGGTGAAGTTCCCCTTAAGTTAGCATGGAAGTTAGCGACCGCTAACCACCAAGGCGGTGATCATTTCATGAAAATTCTGATATTATCCCAAACTTAAAATCAATCTGACAAATTTTGAGAAGAGTGTTCCAGAGCTTGACTTATATAGGGTTCTTGTGCACCATATCCCCTATCTTCTGGTGTTAATAACTAAGAAACAGAAATGTCGGGGTAAGGTGGGGAGGGGGGGTGAAGTTACCCTTATCCCGCGACCACTAACCACCAAGGCGGTGATCATTTCATGAAAATTCTGATATTATCCCAAACTTAAAATCAATCTGACAAATTTTGAGAAGAGTGTTCCAGAGCTTGACCTATATAGGGTTCTTGTGCACCATCTCCCCTATCTTCTGGTGTTAATAACTAAGAAACAGAAATGTCGGCGTAAGGTGGGGAGGGGGATGAAATTCCCCTTATCCCGCGACCCCTAACCACCAAGGCTGTATCCAATTCATGAAAATTCTTATATTATCCCAAACTTAAAATCAATCTGACAAATTTTGAGAAGAGTGTTCCAGAGCTTGACCTATATAGGGTTCTTGTGCACCATCTCCCCTATCTTCTGGTGTTAATAACTAAGAAACAGAAATGTCGGCGTACGGTGGGAAGGGGGTGAAGTTCCCCTTAAGTTAGCATGGAAGTTAGCGACCGCTAACCACCAAGGCGGGGATCATTTCATGAAAATTCTGATATTATCCCAAACTTAAAATCAATCTGACAAATTTTGAGAAGAGTGTTCCAGAGCTTGACCTATATAGGGTTCTTGTGCACCATCTCCCCTATCTTCTGGTGTTAATAACTAAGAAACAGAAATGTCGGCGTAAGGTGGGGAGGGGGATGAAATTCCCCTTATCCCGCGACCCCTAACCACCAAGGCTGTATCCAATTCATGAAAATTCTTATATTATCCCAAACTTAAAATCAATCTGACAAATTTTGAGAAGAGTGTTCCAGAGCTTGACCTATATAGGGTTCTTGTGCACCATCTCCCCTATCTTCTGGTGTTAATAACTAAGAAACAGAAATGTCGGGGTAAGGTGGGGAGGGGGGTGAAGTTACCCTAATCCCGCGACCACTAACCACCAAGGCGGTGATCATTTCATGAAAATTCTGATATTATCCCAAACTTAAAATCAATCTGACAAATTTTGAGAAGAGTGTTCCAGAGCTTGACCTATATAGGGTTCTTGTGCACCATCTCCCCTATCTTCTGGTGTTAATAACTAAGGAACAGAAATGTCGGCGTAAGGTGGGAAGGGGGTGAAGTTCCCCTTAAGTTAGCATGGAAGTTAGCGACCGCTAACCACCAAGGCGGTGATCATTTCATGAAAATTCTGATATTATCCCAAACTTAAAATCAATCTGACAAATTTTGAGAAGAGTGTTCCAGAGCTTGACTTATATAGGGTTCTTGTGCACCATCTCCCCTATCTTCTGGTGTTAATAACTAAGAAACAGAAATGTCGGGGTAAGGTGGGGAGGGGGGTGAAGTTACCCTAATCCCGCGACCACTAACCACCAAGGCGGTGATCATTTCATGAAAATTCTGATATTATCCCAAACTTAAAATCAATCTGACAAATTTTGAGAAGAGTGTTCCAGAGCTTGACCTATATAGGGTTCTTGTGCACCATCTCCCTTATCTTCTGGCGTTAATAACTAAAGAACAGAAATGTCGGCGTAAGGTGGGAAGGGGTGAAGTTCCCCTTAAGTTAGCATGGAAGTTAGCGACCGCTAACCACCAAGGCGGTGATCATTTCATGAAAATTCTGATATTATCCCAAACTTAAAATCAATCTGACAAATTTTGAGAAGAGTGTTCCAGAGCTTGACTTATATAGGGTTCTTGTGCACCATATCCCCTATCTTCTGGTGTTAATAACTAAGAAACAGAAATGTCGGGGTAAGGTGGGGAGGGGGGGTGAAGTTACCCTTATCCCGCGACCACTAACCACCAAGGCGGTGATCATTTCATGAAAATTCTGATATTATCCCAAACTTAAAATCAATCTGACAAATTTTGAGAAGAGTGTTCCAGAGCTTGACCTATATAGGGTTCTTGTGCACCATCTCCCCTATCTTCTGGTGTTAATAACTAAGAAACAGAAATGTCGGCGTAAGGTGGGGAGGGGGATGAAATTCCCCTTATCCCGCGACCCCTAACCACCAAGGCTGTATCCAATTCATGAAAATTCTTATATTATCCCAAACTTAAAATCAATCTGACAAATTTTGAGAAGAGTGTTCCAGAGCTTGACCTATATAGGGTTCTTGTGCACCATCTCCCCTATCTTCTGGTGTTAATAACTAAGAAACAGAAATGTCGGCGTACGGTGGGAAGGGGGTGAAGTTCCCCTTAAGTTAGCATGGAAGTTAGCGACCGCTAACCACCAAGGCGGGGATCATTTCATGAAAATTCTGATATTATCCCAAACTTAAAATCAATCTGACAAATTTTGAGAAGAGTGTTCCAGAGCTTGACCTATATAGGGTTCTTGTGCACCATCTCCCCTATCTTCTGGTGTTAATAACTAAGAAACAGAAATGTCGGCGTAAGGTGGGGAGGGGGATGAAGTTCCCCTTATCCCGCGACCCCTAACCACCAAGGCGGTGTTTATTTCATGAAAATTCTGATATTATCCCAAACTTAAAATCAATCTGACAAATTTTGAGAAGAGTGTTCCAGAGCTTGACTTATATAGGGTTCTTGTGCACCATATCCCCTATCTTCTGGTGTTAATAACTAAGAAACAGAAATGTCGGGGTAAGGTGGGGAGGGGGGTGAAGTTCCCCTTATCCCGCGACCCCTAACCATCAAGGCGGTGTTCATTTCATGAAAATTCTGATATTATCCACAACTTAAAATCAATCTGACAAATTTTGAGAAGAGTGTTCCAGAGCTTGACCTATATAGGGTTCTTGTGCACCATCTCCCCTATCTTCTGGTGTTAATAACTAAGAAACAGAAATGTCGGCGTAAGGTGGGGAGGGGGATGAAATTCCCCTTATCCCGCGACCCCTAACCACCAAGGCGGTATCCAATTCATGAAAATTCTTATATTATCCCAAACTTAAAATCAATCTGACAAATTTTAAGAAGAGTGTTCCAGAGCTTGACCTATATAGGTTTCTTGTGCACCATCTCCCCTATCTTTTGGTGTTAATAACTAAGAAACAGAAATGTCGGCGTAAGGTGGGGAGGGGGATGAAGTTCCCCTTATCCCGCGACCCCTAACCACCAAGGCGGTGTTCATTTCATGAAAATTCTGATATTATCCCAAACTTAAAATCAATCTGACAAATTTTGAGAAGAGTGTTCCAGAGCTTGACCTATATAGGGTTCTTGTGCACCATCTCCCCTATCTTTTGGTGTTAATAACTAAGAAACAGAAATGTCGGCGTAAGGTGGGGAGGGGGATGAAATTCCCCTTATCCCGCGACCCCTAACCACCAAGGCTGTATCCAATTCATGAAAATTCTTATATTATCCCAAACTTAAAATCAATCTGACAAATTTTGAGAAGAGTGTTCCAGAGCTTGACCTATATAGGGTTCTTGTGCACCATCTCCCCTATCTTCTGGTGTTAATAACTAAGAAACAGAAATGTCGGCGTACGGTGGGAAGGGGGTGAAGTTCCCCTTAAGTTAGCATGGAAGTTAGCGACCGCTAACCACCAAGGCGGGGATCATTTCATGAAAATTCTGATATTATCCCAAACTTAAAATCAATCTGACAAATTTTGAGAAGAGTGTTCCAGAGCTTGACCTATATAGGGTTCTTGTGCACCATCTCCCCTATCTTCTGGTGTTAATAACTAAGAAACAGAAATGTCGGCGTAAGGTGGGGAGGGGGATGAAGTTCCCCTTATCCCGCGACCCCTAACCACCAAGGCGGTGTTTATTTCATGAAAATTCTGATATTATCCCAAACTTAAAATCAATCTGACAAATTTTGAGAAGAGTGTTCCAGAGCTTGACTTATATAGGGTTCTTGTGCACCATATCCCCTATCTTCTGGTGTTAATAACTAAGAAACAGAAATGTCGGGGTAAGGTGGGGAGGGGGGTGAAGTTCCCCTTATCCCGCGACCCCTAACCATCAAGGCGGTGTTCATTTCATGAAAATTCTGATATTATCCACAACTTAAAATCAATCTGACAAATTTTGAGAAGAGTGTTCCAGAGCTTGACCTATATAGGGTTCTTGTGCACCATCTCCCCTATCTTCTGGTGTTAATAACTAAGAAACAGAAATGTCGGCGTAAGGTGGGGAGGGGGATGAAATTCCCCTTATCCCGCGACCCCTAACCACCAAGGCGGTATCCAATTCATGAAAATTCTTATATTATCCCAAACTTAAAATCAATCTGACAAATTTTGAGAAGAGTGTTCCAGAGCTTGACCTATATAGGTTTCTTGTGCACCATCTCCCCTATCTTTTGGTGTTAATAACTAAGAAACAGAAATGTCGGCGTAAGGTGGGGAGGGGGATGAAGTTCCCCTTATCCCGCGACCCCTAACCACCAAGGCGGTGTTCATTTCATGAAAATTCTGATATTATCCCAAACTTAAAATCAATCTGACAAATTTTGAGAAGAGTGTTCCAGAGCTTGACCTATATAGGGTTCTTGTGCACCATCTCCCCTATCTTTTGGTGTTAATAACTAAGAAACAGAAATGTCGGCGTAAGGTGGGGAGGGGGGTGAAGTTCCCCTTATCCCGCGACCCCTAACCACCAAGGTGGTGTTCATATCATGAAAATTCTAATATTATCCCAAACTTAAAATCAATCTGACAAATTTTGAGAAGAGTGTTCCAGAGCTTGACCTATATAGGGTTCTTGTGCAAATTCTCCCCTATCTTCTGGTGGTAATAACTAAGAAACAGAAATGTCGGCGTAAGGTGGGGAGGGGGATGAAGTTCCCCTTATCCCGCGACCCCTAACCACCAAGGCGGTATCCAATTCATGAAAATTCTGATATTATCCCAAACTTAAAATCAATCTGACAAATTTTGAGAAGAGTGTTCCAGAGCTTGACCTATATAGGGTTCTTGTGCACCATCTCCCCTATCTTCTGGTGTTAATAACTAAGAAACAGAAATGTCGGCGTAAGGTGGGGAGGGGGATGAAGTTCCCCTTATCCCGCGACCCCTAACCACCAAGGCGGTGTTCATTTCATGAAAATTCTGATATTATCCCAAACTTAAAATCAATCTGACAAATTTTGAGAAGAGTGTTCCAGAGCTTGACCTATATAGGGTTCTTGTGCACCATCTCCCCTATTTTCTGGTGTTAATAACTAAGAAACAGAAATGTCGGCGTAAGGTGGGGAGGGGGATGAAGTTCCCCTTATCCCGCGACCCCTAACCACCAAGGCGGTGTTCATTTCATGAAAATTCTGATATTATCCCAAACTTAAAATCAATCTGACAAATTTTGAGAAGAGTGTTCCAGAGCTTGACCTATATAGGGTTCTTGTGCACCATCTCCCCTATCTTTTGGTGTTAATAACTAAGAAACAGAAATGTCGGCGTAAGGTGGGGAGGGGGGTGAAGTTCCCCTTATCCCGCGACCCCTAACCACCAAGGCGGTGTTCATTTCATGAAAATTCTGATATCATCCCAAACTTAAAATCAATCTGACAAATTTTGAGAAGAGTGTTCCAGAGCTTGACCTATATAGGGTTCTTGTGCACCATCTCCCCTATTTTCTGGTGTTAATAACTAAGAAACAGAAATGTCGGCGTAAGGTGGGGAGGGGGGTGAAGTTCCCCTTATCCCGCGACCCCTAACCACCAAGGCGGTGTTCATTTCATGAAATTTTTGATATTATCCCAAACTTAAAATCAATCTGACAAATTTTGAGAAGAGTGTTCCAGAGCTTGACCTATATAGGGTTCTTGTGCACCATCTCCCCTATCTTCTGGTGTTAATAACTAAGAAACAGAAATGTCGGCGTAAGGTGGGAAGGGGGTGAAGTTCCCCTTAAGTTAGTATGGAAGTTAGCGACCGCTAACCACCAAGGCGGTGTTTATTTCATGAAAATTCTGATATTATCCCAAACTTAAAATCAATCTGACAAATTTTGAGAAGAGTGTTCCAGAGCTTGACCTATATAGGGTTCTTGTGCACCATCTCCCCTATCTTCTGGTGTTAATAACTAAGAAACAGAAATGTCGGCGTAAGGTGGGGAGGGGGACGAAGTTCCCCTTATCCCGCGACCCTTAACCACCAAGGCGGTGTTCATTTCATGAAAATTCTGATATCATCCCAAACTTAAAATCAATCTGACAAATTTTGAGAAGAGTGTTACAGAGCTTGACCTATATAGGGTTCTTGTGCACCATCTCCCCTATTTTCTGGTGTTAATAACTAAGAAACAGAAATGTCGGCTTAATTTGGGGAGGGGGTGAAGTTCCTCTTATCCCGCGACTCCTAACCACCAAGGTGGTGTTCATTTCATGAAATTTTTGATATTATCCCAAACTTAAAATCAATCTGACAAATTTTGAGAAGAGTGTTCCAGAGCTTGACCTATATAGGGTTCTTGTGCACCATCTCCCCTATCTTCTGGTGTTAATAACTAAGAAACAGAAATGTCGGCGTAAGGTGGGGAGGGGGATGAAATTCCCCTTATCCCGCGACCCCTAACCACCAAGGCTGTATCCAATTCATGAAAATTCTTATATTATCCCAAACTTAAAATCAATCTGACAAATTTTGAGAAGAGTGTTCCAGAGCTTGACCTATATAGGGTTCTTGTGCACCATCTCCCCTATCTTCTGGTGTTAATAACTAAGAAACAGAAATGTCGGCGTACGGTGGGAAGGGGGTGAAGTTCCCCTTAAGTTAGCATGGAAGTTAGCGACCGCTAACCACCAAGGCGGGGATCATTTCATGAAAATTCTGATATTATCCCAAACTTAAAATCAATCTGACAAATTTTGAGAAGAGTGTTCCAGAGCTTGACCTATATAGGGTTCTTGTGCACCATCTCCCCTATCTTCTGGTGTTAATAACTAAGAAACAGAAATGTCGGCGTAAGGTGGGGAGGGGGATGAAGTTCCCCTTATCCCGCGACCCCTAACCACCAAGGCGGTGTTTATTTCATGAAAATTCTGATATTATCCCAAACTTAAAATCAATCTGACAAATTTTGAGAAGAGTGTTCCAGAGCTTGACTTATATAGGGTTCTTGTGCACCATATCCCCTATCTTCTGGTGTTAATAACTAAGAAACAGAAATGTCGGGGTAAGGTGGGGAGGGGGGTGAAGTTCCCCTTATCCCGCGACCCCTAACCATCAAGGCGGTGTTCATTTCATGAAAATTCTGATATTATCCACAACTTAAAATCAATCTGACAAATTTTGAGAAGAGTGTTCCAGAGCTTGACCTATATAGGGTTCTTGTGCACCATCTCCCCTATCTTCTGGTGTTAATAACTAAGAAACAGAAATGTCGGCGTAAGGTGGGGAGGGGGATGAAATTCCCCTTATCCCGCGACCCCTAACCACCAAGGCGGTATCCAATTCATGAAAATTCTTATATTATCCCAAACTTAAAATCAATCTGACAAATTTTAAGAAGAGTGTTCCAGAGCTTGACCTATATAGGTTTCTTGTGCACCATCTCCCCTATCTTTTGGTGTTAATAACTAAGAAACAGAAATGTCGGCGTAAGGTGGGGAGGGGGATGAAGTTCCCCTTATCCCGCGACCCCTAACCACCAAGGCGGTGTTCATTTCATGAAAATTCTGATATTATCCCAAACTTAAAATCAATCTGACAAATTTTGAGAAGAGTGTTCCAGAGCTTGACCTATATAGGGTTCTTGTGCACCATCTCCCCTATCTTTTGGTGTTAATAACTAAGAAACAGAAATGTCGGCGTAAGGTGGGGAGGGGGATGAAATTCCCCTTATCCCGCGACCCCTAACCACCAAGGCTGTATCCAATTCATGAAAATTCTTATATTATCCCAAACTTAAAATCAATCTGACAAATTTTGAGAAGAGTGTTCCAGAGCTTGACCTATATAGGGTTCTTGTGCACCATCTCCCCTATCTTCTGGTGTTAATAACTAAGAAACAGAAATGTCGGCGTACGGTGGGAAGGGGGTGAAGTTCCCCTTAAGTTAGCATGGAAGTTAGCGACCGCTAACCACCAAGGCGGGGATCATTTCATGAAAATTCTGATATTATCCCAAACTTAAAATCAATCTGACAAATTTTGAGAAGAGTGTTCCAGAGCTTGACCTATATAGGGTTCTTGTGCACCATCTCCCCTATCTTCTGGTGTTAATAACTAAGAAACAGAAATGTCGGCGTAAGGTGGGGAGGGGGATGAAGTTCCCCTTATCCCGCGACCCCTAACCACCAAGGCGGTGTTTATTTCATGAAAATTCTGATATTATCCCAAACTTAAAATCAATCTGACAAATTTTGAGAAGAGTGTTCCAGAGCTTGACTTATATAGGGTTCTTGTGCACCATATCCCCTATCTTCTGGTGTTAATAACTAAGAAACAGAAATGTCGGGGTAAGGTGGGGAGGGGGGTGAAGTTCCCCTTATCCCGCGACCCCTAACCATCAAGGCGGTGTTCATTTCATGAAAATTCTGATATTATCCACAACTTAAAATCAATCTGACAAATTTTGAGAAGAGTGTTCCAGAGCTTGACCTATATAGGGTTCTTGTGCACCATCTCCCCTATCTTCTGGTGTTAATAACTAAGAAACAGAAATGTCGGCGTAAGGTGGGGAGGGGGATGAAATTCCCCTTATCCCGCGACCCCTAACCACCAAGGCGGTATCCAATTCATGAAAATTCTTATATTATCCCAAACTTAAAATCAATCTGACAAATTTTGAGAAGAGTGTTCCAGAGCTTGACCTATATAGGTTTCTTGTGCACCATCTCCCCTATCTTTTGGTGTTAATAACTAAGAAACAGAAATGTCGGCGTAAGGTGGGGAGGGGGATGAAGTTCCCCTTATCCCGCGACCCCTAACCACCAAGGCGGTGTTCATTTCATGAAAATTCTGATATTATCCCAAACTTAAAATCAATCTGACAAATTTTGAGAAGAGTGTTCCAGAGCTTGACCTATATAGGGTTCTTGTGCACCATCTCCCCTATCTTTTGGTGTTAATAACTAAGAAACAGAAATGTCGGCGTAAGGTGGGGAGGGGGGTGAAGTTCCCCTTATCCCGCGACCCCTAACCACCAAGGTGGTGTTCATATCATGAAAATTCTAATATTATCCCAAACTTAAAATCAATCTGACAAATTTTGAGAAGAGTGTTCCAGAGCTTGACCTATATAGGGTTCTTGTGCAAATTCTCCCCTACCTTCTGGTGGTAATAACTAAGAAACAGAAATGTCGGCGTAAGGTGGGGAGGGGGATGAAGTTCCCCTTATCCCGCGACCCCTAACCACCAAGGCGGTATCCAATTCATGAAAATTCTGATATTATCCCAAACTTAAAATCAATCTGACAAATTTTGAGAAGAGTGTTCCAGAGCTTGACCTATATAGGGTTCTTGTGCACCATCTCCCCTATCTTCTGGTGTTAATAACTAAGAAACAGAAATGTCGGCGTAAGGTGGGGAGGGGGATGAAGTTCCCCTTATCCCGCGACTCTTAACCACCAAGGCGGTGTTCATTTCATGAAAATTCTGATATCATCCCAAACTTAAAATCAATCTGACAAATTTTGAGAAGAGTGTTCCAGAGCTTGACCTATATAGGGTTCTTGTGCACCATCTCCCCTATTTTCTGGTGTTAATAACTAAGAAACAGAAATGTCGGCGTAAGGTGGGGAGGGGGGTGAAGTTCCCCTTATCCCGCGACCCCTAACCACCAAGGCGGTGTTCATTTCATGAAATTTTTGATATTATCCCAAACTTAAAATCAATCTGACAAATTTTGAGAAGAGTGTTCCAGAGCTTGACCTATATAGGGTTCTTGTGCACCATCTCCCCTATCTTCTGGTGTTAATAACTAAGAAACAGAAATGTCGGCGTAAGGTGGGAAGGGGGTGAAGTTCCCCTTAAGTTAGTATGGAAGTTAGCGACCGCTAACCACCAAGGCGGTGTTTATTTCATGAAAATTCTGATATTATCCCAAACTTAAAATCAATCTGACAAATTTTGAGAAGAGTGTTCCAGAGCTTGACCTATATAGGGTTCTTGTGCACCATCTCCCCTATCTTCTGGTGTTAATAACTAAGAAACAGAAATGTCGGCGTAAGGTGGGGAGGGGGACGAAGTTCCCCTTATCCCGCGACCCTTAACCACCAAGGCGGTGTTCATTTCATGAAAATTCTGATATCATCCCAAACTTAAAATCAATCTGACAAATTTTGAGAAGAGTGTTACAGAGCTTGACCTATATAGGGTTCTTGTGCACCATCTCCCCTATTTTCTGGTGTTAATAACTAAGAAACAGAAATGTCGGCTTAATTTGGGGAGGGGGTGAAGTTCCTCTTATCCCGCGACTCCTAACCACCAAGGTGGTGTTCATTTCATGAAATTTTTGATATTATCCCAAACTTAAAATCAATCTGACAAATTTTGAGAAGAGTGTTCCAGAGCTTGACCTATATAGGGTTCTTGTGCACCATCTCCCCTATCTTCTGGTGTTAATAACTAAGAAACAGAAATGTCGGCGTAAGGTGGGAAGGGGGTGAAGTTCCCCTTAAGTTAGTATGGAAGTTAGCGACCGCTAACCACCAAGGCGGTGTTTATTTCATGAAAATTCTGATATTATCCCAAACTTAAAATCAATCTGACAAATTTTGAGAAGAGTGTTCCAGAGCTTGACCTATATAGGGTTCTTGTGCACCATCTCCCCTATCTTCTGGTGTTAATAACTAAGAAACAGAAATGTCGGCGTAAGGTGGGGAGGGGGATGAAGTTCCCCTTATCCCGCGACCCCTAACCACCAAGGCGGTGTTCATTTCATGAAAATTCTGATATCATCCCAAACTTAACATCAATCTGACAAATTTTGAGAAGAGTGTTCCAGAGCTTGACCTATATAGGGTTCTTGTGCACCATCTCCCCTATCTTTTGGTGTTAATAACTAAGAAACAGAAATGTCGGCGTAAGGTGGGGAGGGGGGTGAAGTTCCCCTTATCCCGCGACCCCTAACCACCAAGGTGGTGTTCATATCATGAAAATTCTAATATTATCCCAAACTTAAAATCAATCTGACAAATTTTGAGAAGAGTGTTCCAGAGCTTGACCTATATAGGGTTCTTGTGCAAATTCTCCCCTATCTTCTGGTGGTAATAACTAAGAAACAGAAATGTCGGCGTAAGGTGGGGAGGGGGATGAAGTTCCCCTTATCCCGCGACCCCTAACCACCAAGGCGGTATCCAATTCATGAAAATTCTGATATTATCCCAAACTTAAAATCAATCTGACAAATTTTGAGAAGAGTGTTCCAGAGCTTGACCTATATAGGGTTCTTGTGCACCATCTCCCCTATCTTCTGGTGTTAATAACTAAGAAACAGAAATGTCGGCGTAAGGTGGGGAGGGGGATGAAGTTCCCCTTATCCCGCGACTCTTAACCACCAAGGCGGTGTTCATTTCATGAAAATTCTGATATCATCCCAAACTTAAAATCAATCTGACAAATTTTGAGAAGAGTGTTCCAGAGCTTGACCTATATAGGGTTCTTGTGCACCATCTCCCCTATTTTCTGGTGTTAATAACTAAGAAACAGAAATGTCGGCGTAAGGTGGGGAGGGGGGTGAAGTTCCCCTTATCCCGCGACCCCTAACCACCAAGGCGGTGTTCATTTCATGAAATTTTTGATATTATCCCAAACTTAAAATCAATCTGACAAATTTTGAGAAGAGTGTTCCAGAGCTTGACCTATATAGGGTTCTTGTGCACCATCTCCCCTATCTTCTGGTGTTAATAACTAAGAAACAGAAATGTCGGCGTAAGGTGGGAAGGGGGTGAAGTTCCCCTTAAGTTAGTATGGAAGTTAGCGACCGCTAACCACCAAGGCGGTGTTTATTTCATGAAAATTCTGATATTATCCCAAACTTAAAATCAATCTGACAAATTTTGAGAAGAGTGTTCCAGAGCTTGACCTATATAGGGTTCTTGTGCACCATCTCCCCTATCTTCTGGTGTTAATAACTAAGAAACAGAAATGTCGGCGTAAGGTGGGGAGGGGGACGAAGTTCCCCTTATCCCGCGACCCTTAACCACCAAGGCGGTGTTCATTTCATGAAAATTCTGATATCATCCCAAACTTAAAATCAATCTGACAAATTTTGAGAAGAGTGTTACAGAGCTTGACCTATATAGGGTTCTTGTGCACCATCTCCCCTATTTTCTGGTGTTAATAACTAAGAAACAGAAATGTCGGCTTAATTTGGGGAGGGGGTGAAGTTCCTCTTATCCCGCGACTCCTAACCACCAAGGTGGTGTTCATTTCATGAAATTTTTGATATTATCCCAAACTTAAAATCAATCTGACAAATTTTGAGAAGAGTGTTCCAGAGCTTGACCTATATAGGGTTCTTGTGCACCATCTCCCCTATCTTCTGGTGTTAATAACTAAGAAACAGAAATGTCGGCGTAAGGTGGGAAGGGGGTGAAGTTCCCCTTAAGTTAGTATGGAAGTTAGCGACCGCTAACCACCAAGGCGGTGTTTATTTCATGAAAATTCTGATATTATCCCAAACTTAAAATCAATCTGACAAATTTTGAGAAGAGTGTTCCAGAGCTTGACCTATATAGGGTTCTTGTGCACCATCTCCCCTATCTTCTGGTGTTAATAACTAAGAAACAGAAATGTCGGCGTAAGGTGGGGAGGGGGATGAAGTTCCCCTTATCCCGCGACCCCTAACCACCAAGGCGGTGTTCATTTCATGAAAATTCTGATATCATCCCAAACTTAACATCAATCTGACAAATTTTGAGAAGAGTGTTCCAGAGCTTGACCTATATAGGGTTCTTGTGCACCATCTCCCCTATCTTTTGGTGTTAATAACTAAGAAACAGAAATGTCGGCGTAAGGTGGGGAGGGGGGTGAAGTTCCCCTTATCCCGCGACCCCTAACCACCAAGGTGGTGTTCATATCATGAAAATTCTAATATTATCCCAAACTTAAAATCAATCTGACAAATTTTGAGAAGAGTGTTCCAGAGCTTGACCTATATAGGGTTCTTGTGCAAATTCTCCCCTATCTTCTGGTGGTAATAACTAAGAAACAGAAATGTCGGCGTAAGGTGGGGAGGGGGATGAAGTTCCCCTTATCCCGCGACCCCTAACCACCAAGGCGGTATCCAATTCATGAAAATTCTGATATTATCCCAAACTTAAAATCAATCTGACAAATTTTGAGAAGAGTGTTCCAGAGCTTGACCTATATAGGGTTCTTGTGCACCATCTCCCCTATCTTCTGGTGTTAATAACTAAGAAACAGAAATGTCGGCGTAAGGTGGGGAGGGGGATGAAGTTCCCCTTATCCCGCGACTCTTAACCACCAAGGCGGTGTTCATTTCATGAAAATTCTGATATCATCCCAAACTTAAAATCAATCTGACAAATTTTGAGAAGAGTGTTCCAGAGCTTGACCTATATAGGGTTCTTGTGCACCATCTCCCCTATTTTCTGGTGTTAATAACTAAGAAACAGAAATGTCGGCGTAAGGTGGGGAGGGGGGTGAAGTTCCCCTTATCCCGCGACCCCTAACCACCAAGGCGGTGTTCATTTCATGAAATTTTTGATATTATCCCAAACTTAAAATCAATCTGACAAATTTTGAGAAGAGTGTTCCAGAGCTTGACCTATATAGGGTTCTTGTGCACCATCTCCCCTATCTTCTGGTGTTAATAACTAAGAAACAGAAATGTCGGCGTAAGGTGGGAAGGGGGTGAAGTTCCCCTTAAGTTAGTATGGAAGTTAGCGACCGCTAACCACCAAGGCGGTGTTTATTTCATGAAAATTCTGATATTATCCCAAACTTAAAATCAATCTGACAAATTTTGAGAAGAGTGTTCCAGAGCTTGACCTATATAGGGTTCTTGTGCACCATCTCCCCTATCTTCTGGTGTTAATAACTAAGAAACAGAAATGTCGGCGTAAGGTGGGGAGGGGGACGAAGTTCCCCTTATCCCGCGACCCTTAACCACCAAGGCGGTGTTCATTTCATGAAAATTCTGATATCATCCCAAACTTAAAATCAATCTGACAAATTTTGAGAAGAGTGTTACAGAGCTTGACCTATATAGGGTTCTTGTGCACCATCTCCCCTATTTTCTGGTGTTAATAACTAAGAAACAGAAATGTCGGCTTAATTTGGGGAGGGGGTGAAGTTCCTCTTATCCCGCGACTCCTAACCACCAAGGTGGTGTTCATTTCATGAAATTTTTGATATTATCCCAAACTTAAAATCAATCTGACAAATTTTGAGAAGAGTGTTCCAGAGCTTGACCTATATAGGGTTCTTGTGCACCATCTCCCCTATCTTCTGGTGTTAATAACTAAGAAACAGAAATGTCGGCGTAAGGTGGGAAGGGGGTGAAGTTCCCCTTAAGTTAGTATGGAAGTTAGCGACCGCTAACCACCAAGGCGGTGTTTATTTCATGAAAATTCTGATATTATCCCAAACTTAAAATCAATCTGACAAATTTTGAGAAGAGTGTTCCAGAGCTTGACCTATATAGGGTTCTTGTGCACCATCTCCCCTATCTTCTGGTGTTAATAACTAAGAAACAGAAATGTCGGCGTAAGGTGGGGAGGGGGATGAAGTTCCCCTTATCCCGCGACCCCTAACCACCAAGGCGGTGTTCATTTCATGAAAATTCTGATATCATCCCAAACTTAACATCAATCTGACAAATTTTGAGAAGAGTGTTCCAGAGCTTGACCTATATAGGGTTCTTGTGCACCATCTCCCCTATCTTCTGGTGTTAATAACTAAGAAACAGAAATGTCGGCGTAAGGTGGGAAGGGGGTGAAGTTCCCCTTAAGTTAGTATGGAAGTTAGCGACCGCTAACCACCAAGGCGGTGTTTATTTCATGAAAATTCTGATATTATCCCAAACTTAAAATCAATCTGACAAATTTTGAGAAGAGTGTTCCAGAGCTTGACCTATATAGGGTTCTTGTGCACCATCTCCCCTATCTTCTGGTGTTAATAACTAAGAAACAGAAATGTCGGCGTAAGGTGGGGAGGGGGATGAAGTTCCCCTTATCCCGCGACCCCTAACCACCAAGGCGGTGTTCATTTCATGGAAATTCTGATATCATCCCAAACTTAAAATCAATCTGACAAATTTTGAGAAGAGTGTTCCAGAGCTTGACCTATATAGGGTTCTTGTGCACCATCTCCCCTATTTTCTGGTGTTAATAACTAAGAAACAGAAATGTCGGCGTAAGGTGGGGAGGGGGGTGAAGTTCCCCTTATCCCGCGACCCCTAACCACGAAGGCGGTGTTCATTTCATGAAATTTTTGATATTATCCCAAACTTAAAATCAATCTGACAAATTTTGAGAAGAGTGTTCCAGAGCTTGACCTATATAGGGTTCTTGTGCACCATCTCCCCTATCTTCTGGTGTTAATAACTAAGAAACAGAAATGTCGGCGTAAGGTGGGAAGGGGGTGAAGTTCCCCTTAAGTTAGTATGGAAGTTAGCGACCGCTAACCACCAAGGCGGTGTTTATTTCATGAAAATTCTGATATTATCCCAAACTTAAAATCAATCTGACAAATTTTGAGAAGAGTGTTCCAGAGCTTGACCTATATAGGGTTCTTGTGCACCATCTCCCCTATCTTCTGGTGTTAATAACTAAGAAACAGAAATGTCGGCGTAAGGTGGGGAGGGGGATGAAGTTCCCCTTATCCCGCGACCCTTAACCACCAAGGCGGTGTTCATTTCATGAAAATTCTGATATCATCCCAAACTTAAAATCAATCTGACAAATTTTGAGAAGAGTGTTACAGAGCTTGACCTATATAGGGTTCTTGTGCACCATCTCCCCTATTTTCTGGTGTTAATAACTAAGAAACAGAAATGTCGGCTTAATTTGGGGAGGGGGGTGAAGTTCCTCTTATCCCGCGACCCCTAACCACCAAGGTGGTGTTCATTTCATGAAATTTTTGATATTATCCCAAACTTAAAATCAATCTGACAAATTTTGAGAAGAGTGTTCCAGAGCTTGACCTATATAGGGTTCTTGTGCACCATCTCCCCTATCTTCTGGTGTTAATAACTAAGAAACAGAAATGTCGGCGTAAGGTGGGAAGGGGGTGAAGTTCCCCTTAAGTTAGTATGGAAGTTAGCGACCGCTAACCACCAAGGCGGTGTTTATTTCATGAAAATTCTGATATTATCCCAAACTTAAAATCAATCTGACAAATTTTGAGAAGAGTGTTCCAGAGCTTGACCTATATAGGGTTCTTGTGCACCATCTCCCCTATCTTCTGGTGTTAATAACTAAGAAACAGAAATGTCGGCGTAAGGTGGGGAGGGGGATGAAGTTCCCCTTATCCCGCGACCCCTAACCACCAAGGCGGTGTTCATTTCATGAAAATTCTGATATCATCCCAAACTTAACATCAATCTGACAAATTTTGAGAAGAGTGTTCCAGAGCTTGACCTATATAGGGTTCTTGTGCACCATCTCCCCTATCTTCTGGTGTTAATAACTAAGAAACAGAAATGTCGGCGTAAGGTGGGAAGGGGGTGAAGTTCCCCTTAAGTTAGTATGGAAGTTAGCGACCGCTAACCACCAAGGCGGTGTTTATTTCATGAAAATTCTGATATTATCCCAAACTTAAAATCAATCTGACAAATTTTGAGAAGAGTGTTCCAGAGCTTGACCTATATAGGGTTCTTGTGCACCATCTCCCCTATCTTCTGGTGTTAATAACTAAGAAACAGAAATGTCGGCGTAAGGTGGGGAGGGGGATGAAGTTCCCCTTATCCCGCGACCCCTAACCACCAAGGCGGTGTTCATTTCATGAAAATTCTAATATCATCCCAAACTTAAAATCAATCTGACAAATTTTGAGAAGAGTGTTCCAGAGCTTGACCTATATAGGGTTCTTGTGCACCATCTCCCCTATTTTCTGGTGTTAATAACTAAGAAACAGAAATGTCGGCTTAATGTGGGGAGGGGGGTGAAGTTCCCCTTATCCCGCGACCCCTAACCACCAAGGCGGTGTTCATTTCATGAAAATTCTGATATTATCCCAAACTTAAAATCAATCTGACAAATTTTGAGAAGAGTGTTCCAGAGCTTGACCTATATAAGGTTCTTGTGCACAATCTCCTCTATCGTCTGGTGTTAATAACTAAGAAACAGAAATGTCGGCGTAAGGTGGGGAGGGGGTGAAGTTCCCCTTAAGTTAGCATTGAAGTTAGCGACCGCTAACCACCAAGGCGGTGATCATTTCATGAACATTCTGATATTATCCCAAACTTAAAATCAATCTGACAAATTTTGAGAAGAGTGTTCCAGAGCTTGACCTATAAAGGGTTCTTGTGCACCATCTCTCCTATCTTCTGGTGTTAATAACTAAGAAACAGAAATGTCGGCGTAAGGTGGGGAGGGGGGTGAAGTTCCCCTTATCCTGCTACCACTAACCACCAAGGCGCTAACAGCGCTATCATTAATAACATGAATATAAACGAATGGGGCTTTAATTAATCCTCGCGCGCACTCTTCGCAGTCTATTGTTAATATATATCAATGGATTTCTGAAAGTTCGTTGACCTCTTAGTGGTCGCGAAAGTAGCGGTCGCCAAAGTTGGCTCAGTTAACTTCTCGTGACTGTTTACAGGAATCAGCTGTGCGGCGCAGTCTCTTGCAAGGCGCTGCAATATATATATATATATATGTATATATATATTTTTTTTTTATGTAAGAAAAAAATATCAAAATTTCTTTTTCTTACAAGTATGTAGGCCTATCACTGATTTTGAAGCAAAGACTTGCAGTTACACAATTTCGTTTATCCATCTGATTTGATAAATATCGCTTGATAGTAAAAGTGTGAAATGGTTTCAATATTGAGACTAAGACGATATTTATGTTTGAAAGTGAAAGTTAAAGTCACAGAGTAGTCAGCTCTCATGGGGAATTCGACACCGTTCGGGTGTTTACCCAATAACAGGTGTTGTCAATCACCAGGGTTAGCCTTGAGTTTTATGACCATTAGACCTTATGTAATGCTTTGCTTTTCCTTCGCCCGAAGAATCTTCGGGCATGCTCCGAGAGACTAGGGGGTAATTCTTGACGGGCCAACGGGTTTGCTGTGTGCAGATTTGTACTCCCATTAATGGTATTTCCACCAAGTCTGGTGTCAGCGAATTATGGCCTTCTGCACATGGAAACTGACTACCCACTCCCTTTAACTAAACCAGCTGTCTACATTTCATTTCCAAAAAACACATTTGAAAGTGTGAGTGTGTGTGTGTGTGAGGGGGGGGGGGGGGGGGGACAGCATCCTTGAAATGAATTTGTTTATTTGCTATGTCGAAACAATACAATCTTTTCACTATTAGGCTACCAAACACCGCAGGACGGGCAATGAATTGTATCTCTTGTCAGGTTGCAGACAGAGGGGGGGGGGGGATTAAACAAAAAGGGGGGGGGGGGATTAAACAAAAGGGGGGGGAGAATGCTGTCACTTTTTGTTAACACATAGTAGTTTGTAGTTGGCAGATAGGGAATCCTTTGAGTGCAATAATTATAACAGTAATAATTATAATTATAACAATATAAATGGACAGAGTAAGCCTACTATATGACATAATTCAAAGAGACTTTTCTTCTCAAGTACATTTTACGACACAACATAACAGGCTCTTGGCGCTCTCAGTATTTCATAATAATCAATTCCAAATCGTACAACCCAACTGCATGAACAAATTCAACTCTAAATCCATCTTTGACGGAAATGTCGAAGAAGAAAATGAAACTGATTGATTGATACATTTTATTTCAAATTCAGTAAAAAACACAAAAAACAGGTTATAAACAGTTACAATGTGCATATAAAATCAACTTAAATATGTGAAACAAAGTAATGACATTTAAATACAAATAGTTGGAAAATGAAATAGGGTGTATCAGTAAAAGCCTATGTGGCTTGACAAGTTTAAACACCCATTACAAAGAATGAAACACATTATATAAATTTCAGGTAGCTGACGGTTACATATTAAATAACGTTTAACTTAAACATACTGAGACAAAAAGTAGCGCTTGTACTTATTTTTAAAAGAATTTCCAAATTGAGTATTACGTATTAAGGGGGATAATGTATTCCATATAATGGGACCAACGAACCGAATAGACTTAAAAAGAGAGTGAGATGTGACCTTTGATTGGTGGAATCAGGCCAGACGCGGATCCAGGATTTCTTAGGGGGGGAGGCCCAAATTTGAAATTATGCGAGCCAAATATTGGTACGTAATGGTGACCAGCAGTGGGGCGAGTTTCCCCCTCCCTCTTGACGTTTCATTGAATTATTAGAGAAAGAAGACGTTTCGTTGTACCGTTTTCGAAAATAATCCTCGTCTAAATTCAGTTTTTCCCCGCTCGCGCGAAGCGCGGAAGCTTTTACGATTCATTAAACCATTAGAGAAAAAAGACGATTCGTCGTACAGTTCTCGACTCTAAATCCTCGTCTGAATTCAGGTCCCCCCCCCCCCCTCCCGCGAAAAGCGCGGAAGCTTTTACGTTTAATTAAATCATAAGGGAAACAAGACGATTCGTATTACCTTTCTCGACTCTGAATCCGAGTCTGAATTCAGTTTTTCCCCTATCGCGCGAAGCGCGGAATTTTTGACGTTTCATAAGATTATTAGAGAAAGAAGACGATTCGCTGTACCGTTCTCGACTCTTCATCCTTGTCTGAATTCAGTTCCCCCCCTCCCCTTTTGCGCGAAGCGCGGAAGCTTTTACGTTTCATTAAATCATTAGAGAAACAAGACGATTCGTTGTAGAGTTCTCGACCCTTAATCCTCGTCTGAATTCAGGCTCCCCCCTCCCGCGCGAAATTTCATTAAATCTTTAGAGAAAGAAGACGATTCGTTGTACCGTTCTCTACTCTTAATCCTTGTCTAAATTCGTCCCCCCCCCCCTCCCGCGCGAAGCGCGGAAGCTTTTAAGTTTCATTAAAACCATTAGAGAAAGAAGACGATTCGTTGTACCATTCTCGAAAAGAATTCTCGTCTGAATTTAGTTCCACCCCCCCCTCCCGCGCGAAGCGCGGAAGCTTTTAGGTTTTATTAAAATCATTAGAGAAAGAAGACGATTCGTTGTACTAATCCTTGTCTGAATTCAGTTCCCCCCCTCCCCTCCTGCGCGAAGCGCGGAAGCTTTTACGTTTCATTAAATCATTAGAGAAACAAGACGATTCGTTGTAGAGTTCTCGACCCTTAATCCTCGTCTGAATTCAGGCTCCCCCCTCCCGCGCAAAGCGCGGAAGCTTTTAAATTTCATTAAATCATTAGAAAAAGAAGACGATTCGTTGTACCGTTCTCGACTCTTAATCCTTGTCTAAATTCGTCCCCCCCCCCTCCCGCGCGAAGCGCGGAAGCTTTTTAGTTTTATTAAAACCATTAGAGAAAGAAGACGATTCGTTGTACCGTTCTCGAAAATAATTCTCGTCTGAAATCAGTTTTTCCCCTACCGCGCAAATCGCGGAATTTTTGACGTTTCATAAGATTATGAGAAAAAGAAGACGATTCGCTGTACCGTTCTCGACTCTTAATCCTTGTCTGAATTCAGTTCCACCCTCCCCCCCCCCCCTCCCCTCCTGCGCGAAGCGCGGAAGCTTTGACGTTTTATTAAATCATTAGAGAAAGAAGACGATTCGCTGTACCGTTCTCGACTCTTAATCCTTGTCTGAATTCAGTTCCTCCCCTCCCCTCCTGCGCGAAGCGCGGAAGCTTTTACGTTTCATTAAATCATTAGAGAAAGAAGACGATTCGTTGTACCGTTCTCGACTCTTAATCCTTGTCTAAATTCGCCCCCCCCCCTCCCGCGCGAAGCGCGGAAGCTTTTAAGTGGGGGGGGGGGGGTGCGGTTTTTCAAATTTTCGAGGGCCCCCCAAAACAAAAAATTGTGCTCACTGCCCCCCCCCTCCCCCTCCTACCCCCCACACTGAGCGAAATAATGGCCGGCACGATTTTCAAATTTCAGCACACTAAATTTCAAATTGATTTCAAATTTGCCCACCCCCCCCCCCCCCCCCAAGAAATCCTGGAACCGCGCCTGCTCTTGGATAACATTCAGTACAGTATAAAGATAAGGCAAGAACGAAACAAGATATAAACAAATAATGTTAAGATAAAAAACTTAATGACATGCATTTCAATATTTTCAAGAACGTAGTTGAGACACGGTATGAGTCAATCTGTGTACGGGCAAGCCTGAATCCGATGACCAGGACCGGTCTAGATAATTATATCCGCAAAGCGCCTATAAGAGACATTGCGCATAAGGTGCAGTAGGTGCTCTATAAATTGATGAAAATATTACCATTATTATAATTTCATAATTTCTACATGAATATAGATCTACATCAAGTTAACTAATGTTTTTTTGTAGGTATTTATAAACAAACATCTAATGTATATACATATACAGTGCGTCCCAGAAAAAACGAAACCGAGAAGTATCGATGTTTTATCATAACTTAATCACAACCATAATTAATGAATGATACATATTTGGAAAGCTTAGAGTCTCCTCTTTCAGTTGATGCTACTTAGATGATGCATATTTCACGCATGAGTGGTTAAAAGCAATTTGAAGGAATGAAACCTAAAAGACATCTGGCGGGCGGTATCTGAATTTCGAAGAAAAATTAACATTTCTAGAAAGTTGAGTTTCTGCCCTTTCATATGACACCTCAATCAGGAAAAATGAGCGAGGAATAACAAAGTTATGTTTGTTTAAAGTAGCCCTTACATTTTCATAATTTTAACAAACGAATTCGTTTTCACTGGGTGCCTGCCGTAGCAAAAAGCAGATTTGACAAAAGACTTAACTCCGTTTCGTTGACAATCAGCCATGCATGAAGACTCTCGTCTACGGCTGATTGTCAACGAAACGGAGTTAAGTCTTTTGTTAATTTCGTTTATTGATACGGCAGGCAGCCAGTGAAAACGAATTCGTTTAATAAAATTATGGAAATGCAAGCACTACTTTAAACAAACAGAACTTTGTCATTCCTCGCTCATGTTTCATGATTGAGGTGTCATATGAAAGGGCAGAAACTCAACTTTCTAGAAATGTTAATTTTTCTTCGAAATTCAGATACCGCCCGTAAGATGTCTTTTTGGTTTCCTTCCTTCAAATTGCTTTTAATCACTCATGCGTGAAATATGCATCATCTAAGTAGCATCAACTGAAAGAGGAGACTCTAAGCTTTCCAAATATGTATCATTCATTAATTATGGTTGTGATTAAGTTATGATAAAACATCGATACTTCTCGGTTTCGTTTTTTCTGGGACGCACTGTATATAAACATAAATAATGATCCTACGTACAAGATGATATTATTTTAAAAATGTTCACCCTTAATATAATGTTATTTGAGTTAGTTTGAAAATTACTATGCGCATATATATTATAAATTATATATCTTTATCTATATTATAAAACAAAATATGTATATACACACACTCAACACACGCACACAACCCATATATTATATATTCCTCAATGTAAGAGTAAAAGAGTCTATAGCGACCACCCAAGGGAAATACAAACTGGTAAACTGGTTCCTTTGGTACATGATTCAATGAGAAACCATTTTCAGGGGAAACAACAAATGTGGCCTTTACCGACTTTATATTACAGATATTTCTCAGAGATCCACTACGCTGGAATCCGAAGAGGACAGAGAGGCCTTGATCACTCGAAGGTAGAGTAAGGCGTTACCAGATCACTGTTATGGTAAACGTTAATTGCCCTATGTAGATTTCAATTTACGGTAGATTTCTCAGGGATCCAGGGCGTAGGAACCAGAGGAGCACAGAAAGGCCGTAGGTCACCTGGAGAAAGAGAAGAGCGTCACCAGCTCCAACATCCTGGTGAATAGCTAAGGAAGTCATGGCAAAGACCACTGCACATCGTACCATCTCAGCCAGCACATTCCACCATGGTCTGTATATAGGGTTGAATTTTTTATTTTTTTAAAGAGTATATTAATATAGATTTGCAGGAATTATGAACATGTCACGTCTGTCCTATCTGTGAAATTTAAACGTTAGCAACGTCCTAATATTCAAATAATGCAAGGAAACCCGTTTACTTTCTAGACTTCACTGTCAGACACTATTGAGTGACTGACTGACTTCTTATTTTTCTTTGGTAATAAAATACATAACATGAGCTGTAAAGGGTACATGAGCATTTGTTCCTTAGAGACCTTTAAATCCAAGCTGAAATCTTATCTTTTTTTAAAACAATACCTGTACACTCATCCAAACTCTCTCATTCTTTCTATTTTCCTTGTGCGCCTCGGAATAAATTTGTCTAGATAGACGGCGCTATATAAATGCCTATTATTATTATTATTATTATTATTATTCATGAATTCTACTACATCGGATATTAAAATTTGTTTAGAATTTGAAGAAAAATGTTGTATTGTTTATATCCAATAAAAAGGTTGGCTCAACAAGCTCCACGTATGAATAAGCATACCTATCGAATCGCCAAAAAATGTTATCAACTAGCATAATACTATTACAATATATTTCAGCAGTTTTACTTGTTTTTTTAAAGATATTAGGGCTTGATATAACGGAATTCCTTTTTTATTTGGTCACTCTATATATACTTTGACCACCGTTGTGGACACTTAAGGGATCATTTCATGGCATGCACTCACTTGAGGTCACAGAGCATTCCGATACATGTGAAGGTGTAGATCTCGTATACCATCCCCATCAAGACTTGAAGCTGGGATAATTCCTTCGAAATCAAACATAACATTTATCCCATTGTGAAAAACAATCATTTTTGGCAATCTACTAAAATATGTCTCTAATATGTAGGAAATCTTTCATCAGCCATAACCTCGGAAATTGAGAAATTTATTTGCTTGATCCTTTCCAACTATAACTTCCTTGTTTCAGTTTCAGTTTCGGGTTTATTTTTCATTTCCAATAGAACAGTGATTTTGACACGAAATCAGATATACAATTCAATATTCAATAATATAATACATTTTACATGGTGTAAATTTATAAAATAGAAAGTATACCTAAATATCCAGTATAATAGTTCTTTTTTCTATTTTTAGTTAAACATGTTGAAATGGAGGGATCCACTGAAAAGCAGAGCTTGTAAAATGTGGACCTCTCAAAATAATGACAAACATACTTGTTGTAACATATAAATATATTGACTTCCAGAAAAAAATATACATAGATTACCAAAAAGTGGCAGAATAATAATACAATTATTATCCGTAATTTAAAAACTTGTTACGACAGGTATATACAGTGAGTCAAAAAAAAGTTTACACCTAGAAAATTGCTAATTATTTAAAAAATCATGAATGAACATTAAATTGTTATATGTCTTATGAAAGAGTATTTTATCCCAAATCATTTGGTACCATTTTTGTGTGGTATGTGTTCACGCTTGGATGAGGAGGAGACATTGTTGCGAGAGTGTAAAAATCGACTTGCGCCAAAGTTGCTTATGTGATGTTTGAATAAAACAATTGGGATTTGGGTATTAATTCGGTCTTTACAGATCCAAATAACATCCCTAACAAAATTAATCTTGCCACACATATCAAATATCGAATATCAAATATCAACGAACATTTGTGCGCGTGTGTTGGGTGTGTGTGACTTTGCCCTTTGCAAAAAACGTATGCAACGCATTTCATTTGATACATTCAATTCATTCTCTCACTCCGCTAATCCCAACATAATACATACTGTAGGCATCAATTTGGCGCAAGTCGATTTTTGCACTCTCGCAAACAATGCCACCTGTTCATCCAAGCGTGAACACATACCACACAAAAATGGTACCAAATGATTTGGGATAAAACACTCTTTCATAAGATGTATAATAATTTACAATTATTATTATTATAGGTCCGCTTAAAGAACCCCCACCCCCAAGTTTTACATTTTGAAAAATTGACATTTTAGTAATTATTTGTGTTGAAAAAAATGGGAAGGTATCCAGCATTACCTCACAGTGACGTGACTGATTTTGCCAACTTGAAGTGCCCATACGTAAAGAGATTAACACTTTAAAAAAATCATGACTTTCTCATTGTCTGCTTCTCTGACTTTACTGCTTTCATATAAATTAACTTATTACGAACTATGTTGGATTGCCCTTCATATCCTTTAAAAATATTTACACAAACACCGACACACCCATCCCCTCACATACAAGAGGGCATTATACAAGTTATAGTTATTACAGCATCATTATATTAATACTATTCTTTTTCCTGACGAAGGAATGAACTTTTCTTTTACAAATTCGGACAATAACTTTTGGATACATTTGATATCTGAACATAATTCGTTAGGAGATAAAAACCAGTAATTCATATCGAATTGATATTGAGTGGATTTCTTTAAAGTCCTTGCGACTGTGTCATTGTTTTCCATTAAAGTTAATTAGTAAACTATTGATATTACCTTGCACTGATCTATAAATGTCTGTAATAGTAAGAAGTTGATGGCAAAATGAAACACGATATAGGCTTTCAACCATCCTGGGATTGCAGTGTTGTACTTGTTTTGTTCAGGTCCACAGATCTATAAAAATACATGTAGATATTAAAAAAACAGCAAGAAAGAAATACATTACAAAAATAAAAAAGCATTATCATTATGTTATGTTACTTAGAGTACTTTCTGAGGAGACGTGAATTTTAGTATGATCTAAATTAACTAAAAAAGCAAAATAGAAAGTAAGAAAGAAAGCAAAGAAGAATATGCATGATTACCTATACTGTCGGAATACAGTGTCTATGCCTTTGTAATATAAGGTATTGATTTTCCCTTCAGGCATGATCTAAGCAGAAAGTTAGCATTTAATAACAAAAGAAACTTTAGAAAATATGTGACATGAAACGGAACTGCTATACATGTACACTGTTGCTCATAAAGTTGGAAATACCAGATGTGTAATATTTTGCTACTATCTCAAACTAATTGGTGAGGTGAGGCACAAAAGACATATTATGTTATATTCAAAATGCCTAGATGTTTTCAAGAATGGCAGTCATGAATATGTTCTATATCCAGTGCCATGGCTAAAGGGGCACAGGGGGCACATCACCCCCCAACCGAGTGTTGACAAATTAAAGAAAGACAAGAAAGAGGGGAAAAAGGGGAAAAGGACAATAAAAAAAGACTGCTTGACCACCTCCTGTATACCCACCCCTTAGGCCTACCCAGTAACCTTGTGAATTCGCATTATTCTCATTTTCCGAGTAAGACCGGTCGGGCCCAATCCTTCCAGTGCCTCCTCAATACGCCTCTGATTGTACCTGTGGGTTCTCTTCATAGAATTGGCTTAGAGTATTATGCAATGATGGAGCCCAGTTTTCTCGGGCGCTTCGCTACCTTTCGCCCAACTTTGGGATTTCTGCTTATTCTTGCGATAAACTCTGATGATTGCAAGACATACAGCTTGTGTATCTCTGTATTCGCTGTTATTCTTCGAATATGGATATAAGAAATTACAATTGTAATCATTTTGTGTTTTCGTAGAATAATTATCATACGTCGGGTATATCTTCAATGAAACAGGTGTTTAAAAAACTCAACTACAAAACATTATGGGCAAATCTCAAATTCATGTATTAGAGACTTATCTTACATCAGGTATATCTTTGATGAGTCCAGTCCTTGGTTTTCCTGGTTCCCAACCTGGTCCCTTGAAAATAACAAAGACCTTGTTCATCAGACCAGGAGTAGCCCAAAACACGCTCCACATCCATTGAAGATGACATAACTGAAACAATGTAGAACGGGAAAACAGTAGTTAGGGTAGTTGGGTTTGAAACAAAAAAAAAAGGGGGGGGGGTGTAGGATATCCTTTCTGGCTAAGCATTCCAAAATGCTTCATCCCCTACCCTCTTTTTCAATATTCCGCTTCCTGAGTACTGTGAACAAAGTTACTAGTTACTAGTTTTACCAGCACATGTCACTACTTCATTGAAGGTCAATGCAAGAACCTTGTTCTTCTATAAAATGCTAAGGAGATCAAAGCACTTGACCGTATCTCGTTTCTTTTTAACGTCAAACACGATAGACCTTATTCGGATTTCATTTGTTGATACCTCCGTGGTATAATTCTGTCTTTTGACCTTCGCTTCAATGAGTTTTAAGAGTACTTGCCATGCAAAATCAAGGATCAAAGCACCACCGAAAATATAGTTCCAGCATTTTACTTACAAAACAACAATACACCCACCTGCACTGAGATAGGATTGTATGTGGTGAGAGGGTGAACCAGACCATATGCAACTATATCATTCTCTGTCTCAAATGTTCCTAGAAAACAACCAATGTTAAATATCAATTACTGAAAAAATGAGAAAAGATTGTATAATTCTGTAGCATAGGCAAATAGGGCGCACATTTTTTTCCTCAAGACGAATTTGTAGGCCCAAGTATTAGGGCTGTACGACGCAAGCCCCGGCGACAACCTGGGTCCAAAACTATACCTAAACCTAACCCTAAACGGCCTAGGCCAAATATAAAACCCGACTGCAACCCTAATCATGACCAGGCTTTGACTAAAGAGGCCGGAGCAATCGTCGCCAGAGTAAATTGGCATCATTGACCATTACGAGTACATAACATTAACTGACATTCGTTGAAATGACAGTGGATTTTTTTAGGACCCTTCTTATTTATTACGAAATATCATGACCTAACACAACAAAATCTTTAGGATATTGTAGACCATGTTGATAATTACAATGAAAGTGTGCTATCAAATTCTTGATTTACTGATTACTTTTCAAATAAATAAGTTTGCTTTACCAAATATCCTGTCCCAGATGATGAGTGTTCCAGCATAATTCCTATCAATACAGTATCGGTTACGACCTGAAGAGGAAATGAATACAATATAGATCGGCTATACAGTGCGTCCCAATAAAAACTATACAATTTTGAAATGGCTGCTGAATAAAAAAATATATAATTCTGGGGGGAAAGTTTTATATGTATGGAAAGCTCATAAAGTCAACTTTCATATGACACCAAAAAGTCCGAAAATAATTCATGCTTGGGTGAGCACTGGTCACTTTTGTAAAGGGTATGAAAAATAGGTTGCGCAGGAATTAGCCTTCCAATTTGTGAGAGGTAAATCCTTTGGTGCTTACAAAATCGAGGGTGATATGATACATTCGTGATTTGCTGAGTGAATTACATGGTTTATCAAACCAAACTTTTATGCATGAGTGAACAGAAATTTCATTTTTTATTGTAGCATTGTAACTTTCTCTGGTAGACTCAGTGGTGTGTTCATGGGAGTCAGGATGGGGTGGTGGTACATGTTGTAATTTCCATCTTAAGCTATGGTCACAAATCAGAGCAGCGACCGACCGATCAGTAGCCTGCTCGGTCCCTGCTGGAATTAGGCATCGCCCAGCGATTAGGTCGGTGCCCGGGCGGCGACCGCCCAGGCACCGAGCGTATTTTGGGCGTCGAGTGAAAAGTGGGCAGGCGCCGCCCAAATTTTAACTCCGCGCTAAAACTTCAGCGGCGACCGAGCGATGACCTAAAACCGAGCGGTGCCTGGGCGGCCGCCGCTCGGTGGCCGGGCAGCCGCCGGGCAGAATTGGTTAAAAACTCGCCGCTCGGCCGCCGAGCAGTCTACTTTTGGGTAATGTGACCATAGCATTACACACTCTTGTGGCTTTGAATAAAAACCTTCACCCCACATTTCAGCTATTGTAAGATTAGTTGAACATCTCATTGATTTACCTAAAAACCAGCTGGGGATTATGTAAATTGATTATTCAAATACGGTTTGTTGAAAAAAGGAATATCACAGATGTTAGCTACTTATTCTTCAGGTTACCCATTTACCATTTACAGAAACTCAAGTGCTAAAATGACTGGTTGGTTGGTTGATAGATTGAGTGATTGGCTGAGTTATTGATTAATTATGATTGATTTATTGAATGATTAAATTGATTGAAATACTGAATGGTGATTGAATGCTTGATTGATTAATTGATTGACCGATTGACTGATACCGTACATTGTTTAGTAAGTGATGTTAGCTGAATGTTGATTGTCTAATGAATTATCAAGATATGCACAATCACACCCAGGCAGAGAGAGAGAGAGAAAAAGAGAGGGGGAGGGGCATACATGTCCTCTTGACCCTTATCCCATCTACCCAACAAAGTCCTACCCTACATTTCACCTTCCCTGCACCATATGTACCATCACCCCGTCCTGACTCCCATGAACATACCACTGAGTCTACGGTAATAACAAATGCAATTCCTGTTCAATCATGCATAAAATGTTAATCCCATGAACCACAAATTTCACCCAAACCCAAACTCATCACAATTTATCATAAATTGGTCATATCATCCTCAATTCCGTAAGCTCCAAAGGATTTACCTCTCACAAATTGGAAGGCCAATTCCTGCGCAACCAAATTTCCATACCCTTTACAAAAGTGACCAGTGCTCACTCAAGCATAACTTATTTTCGGACTTTTTGGTGTCATATGAAAGCTGAGTATATGAGCTTTCCATACATATCAAACTCTTCCCCCAAAATTATATATTTTTTATTCGGCAGCCATTTCAAAAGTGTATAGTTTTTTTTGGGACGCACTGTATAGCTGGGGTAATAATACCGGATCCTAAGGGTAATATACAAATAATACACAGCAATGAAGGCATTAGTAAGAATTACCCACACCCGAGGCGGTAGCCGAGGGTGTTTGGACTGTTTTGAAGGTACCGAGTCTGGGTAATTTTACTAATGCCCGAACAAAATGCTGTGTATTATTTGTTTAATAATATTATGTTTTATTTTTTTTATAAAAAATGATGAATTATACCATGATTTTACTAATGACCCGTCATTAGAATTGGATAATGACCGGTCATTATCCAAATTACGCGTTAGGCAAAATAAATGCCTGGTCACGTGTACGCTCTCACCCAATCACTTGATTATGAATACATGCTAATAAGACATACAGCATCATTATTTATTATCATTTTTCATTTAATGACTTTTCCACGAGACCATGATAGTTCTACATGTATTAGCTTACCGTGATGAACACGATGATGACTCGGTGTGTTCAGAATATACTCCAATGGTCCCAGATTCTTGATGATCTAGGAGCAGAAGATGAATTAAAATCACTGGTTATATATGCATTTAAGCTAGGCACATCCAAGGTTTCCCCTGTCACTTGCTAGTACCGCACCTGAATAAATGAGAAGATTTTCACATAAAATGGCTCATATTACGTCTAGTTTCCCTTTATTTCCGTCAGCCAATCAGAGCCCTTCATTTTTCTTCCGCTTTCTTCCAATTCATTTATATTCAATTCAGTTCATTCAATTTCAATAAAATATAAAACAGAATACAATCATGACATAATAAGACTATGATATGATCTTGATTTGAATAACAAATTGAATATCAGTTTTGCGCATCGAACTATGATCTTGATTTGTAATACAAATGAATATCAGTTTTACGCATCGAACTATGATCTTGATTTGTAATACGAATGAATATCAGTTTTACGCATCGAACTATGATCTTGATTTGTAATACAAATGAATATCAGTTTTACGCATCGAACTATGATCTTGATTTGTAATACGAATGAATATCAGTTTTACGCATCGAACTATGATCTTGATTTGTAATACGAATGAATATCAGTTTTACGCATCGAACTATGATCTTGATTTGTAATACAAATGAATATCAGTTTTACGCATCGAACTATGATCTTGATTTGTAATACGAATGAATATCAGTTTTACGCATCGAACTATGATCTTGATTTGTAATACGAATGAATATCAGTTTTACGCATCGAACTATGATCTTGATTTGTTATACGAATGAATATCAGTTTTACGCATCGAACTATGATCTTGATTTGTGATACGAATGAATATCAGTTTTACGCATCGAACTATGATCTCGATTTGTGATACGAATGAATATCAGTTTTACGCATCGAACTATGATCTTGATTTGTAATACGAATGAATATCAGTTTTACGCATCGAACTATGATCTTGATTTGTTATACAAATGAATATCAGTTTTACGCATCAAACTATGATCTTGATTTGTAATACAAATGAATATTAATATGAATTACCTCTGTATGTATCCAGAACTGATAGAGTGTATTGAATTGACTGTGCACAAGCATCGAAGAAGGTGGGGCAAAGAAAGCCATTGGAATGTAAAAAAGCTGTGTGGGATATTACAATAAAGTTATTAGTATGATAAGACTTTGTTACAATGAATTCAGGTTTCATAATACAAATTAAAATATGATTACTAACATTACATACAAAAAGATATATTTCGTAGGACAAAGTCGAATTTAATATACTAAGGTGATTTTTTTGTGTGTGGAGAATACCGGTACGTATGAGATTAAGGTGAATAGTCCTAGCAAAACTGTCAAAATCAGAATTCATCTTAACATGACCAACGCCAGGTTGTAATATTTTGACAACTTTGTACATATAAATATTTTGAATATTATAATTTTCGATCTAATATTTATAATAAACCTGTATGTTACCATCATAGTCATCATAGTCACGGAAAATGAGATGGAAAGGAGTTTCAGCTTTGTGTATTATTGACCGCTGCATGTTCATAGCACATGGATCATCTACATTTTCATTCATATGAATACACATTAAATTAGTATAAAACACACCCAACTATAGCATCTTTCAAAGATAGACTGTCTCAATGCTGTGGTATAGTTGAATTCTTCTGAGCTATGGTGAACTTGGTGAGCTGCCCACAGGATATTCACTTCTACAAGATGGAAAAAGATTTAGAAGGGCGAGTACAGGTAATAGTAGACCAGTCAACACGTGGTTTATTGTTTTACCTTGGACGGCACTTTGGGGGTAATGCACGGCATCCAAGCTAAAACTCTTGCAAAAAATACCAAGGAATAAGAGAGGGGTGGATGCCATGCACATTTTTAAAAACTTAAAATGAAATTTTGTTTCAAAATTTGAAAGAATGTAAACATTCGTTTTGTATTCAATTAATTTTGTTAGACCAAATATGTTTTATCTGATGAAGATATTTCAATTGATATAATCTTTATTATGAGTTTGAGGTAATAATTTATTACTTCAAACTCATGTATATGTAAATTAGAAAGTGTAAAAACAGTTTTAAAAACTGTTTCTAAATTACAAATACATGACATTTTCTAAAATAATTAGGTTCTTGATCACACCCACCACAACTCGAACAAACGCACACTGATAGCTAACGGTCCTAACTATAATAGGAAAACTCAATTCAAGATTGTGTCTAAGGGGTGGGAGCTATTTCAGTTTTTAATTTTTTTTTGCCACACAATGAAAGAGCATTTATGACTAAACTACAACAGTTAAGCCAAAATAATGCTAAATTTGATCTGATGACGTTTCTATGAAACGCGTGATACTTTCTATATTTATTATTTCAAAAAATATACTTTCATCTTTTGTTATTTAATAGTGTGATTATTTGTTATATATCATATGTAGAACCTGAGGATATATATTTCATTTGAAAACAGGAATTCACACTGACAATGATATACAGAAATAATTTGCAAGAGTAAAACCAGTACTTCTGAGAGGAGGTAAACCGAGATAAGTAATGATAATTGATTCTCAGAGTAAAAGCAGTATTTCTGAGAGGCCGTAAACCGAGATAAGTAATGATAATTGATTCTCAGAGTAAAACCAGTATTTCTGGAAGGCGGTTAACCGAAATAACTAATGATAATTGATTTTCTTCTTAAATGGTTAAGAATTTCTTACCACGATATTTAAACACTCTCACACCCACACACACACACACACACACACACACACACACATATATATATATATATATATATATATATATATATATAATTCAAGTCAGTAGACAAGACAGATTACAATGTTATATCAGGCATTGCCTTCGCCAAACGTTTTCTCCAAGCCGTTTTAATCATACCATGTGACATTCGATGAAACCAGTAATACCCAAGATCAACACCAAGAAAGCTGAAGAACCATGTCCAAGGGCTATCCCATGGAAGCTCATAGATGCAGAAGTTCTCAAAGACGTAGACATAGATACCTAGCTCCATAGCCTTGGTGAATAATCTGCATTAGGACGAAGGAATATGAGATTTGGGGATTCACAAACTAACAAAATCTACTTTTTAATCATTGAAGGTCTATGCAACGTAGCACCAGGAAATTGAAATGTCCATTTTCATTTAACTAATTGAAAAGTTGTTGTCATGTAGGTGATGACTTTATCCAGCTGTACGGTTTGAAAGCATGGTTCTTCAATTGATTTAGTATATGGACAAGTCCAAGTTAGTTTGTCTGTACTTAAAGATATTTATATGTTGATTATTGCATTCAGTCGATAGCTCTACTAAAGCTTAGATTTGATGTTAAGTTTTTGATATCAATACTTGGTAACGTTTTGGACACCAAATGACCAATTACCTAGGATCTGTCCAGAGTAGGCATACAAAATGAACTGAAAATATTGTACGTTGTACAACATGCCAATGAGAAATAAATTTCAAATACAGACATTATCCTATTTGAAATACAGACATACTGGTGTGTGTTATCCACCGGAACGAACTTACTCGCCTAATAAGGCATACGGGATGTGGGGCTCTATAATGGGTCGCTTTTTGAAGAAAAACAAAATTGAACATAGGGTATGGTAAAGATAGTCCCACATTTAGATCTTGGTCTTAAACATGGGTTACCTTTTTCTTCAGAATAATTCCCGACTAGCTAAAGTGAACATCTCAGATGCAAAAATAATTGAAATTATTTTGCTTTTTCTTCCAAAGTTCTCACTGATGCTGCCAAAATGATCCTTAACATCAAAATGGATAGGAGTTCGGAGGCTTCAGCAGCACTCACCTGGGCAATACTCCCTCCCCCAACGGTTACATGGTAAAAACTACTTCTACGTTATGCCGAAAACAAGCTAAAGTAATCTGAATTCACTAGCATAAAGAAGAGATTATTTTACCCTGTTATAACCATAAACATGCCAGCTATCATGGAAGTGATGCTGTCTGCAAATCTCTCTTCTTTTCCGCCATCTTTGAATCTCAGGTAGATCTCTTCAATGATCACGGAGATGATGAAAAACGATGCTGCCTGCAACCATTGAAAATGTAGGATGAATACCGAGGTGTAAAACTATTAAATCACCAAGGATTTGTCGTGTTTTATACAATGCTTAAAGTTGGTTATTATTGTTTGAAATGTAGGAATAATTATGTTACTTTTTCTTCTATTTGTTGTCTGTTTGTGGACCATTAGTAGTGTAAAGATTCTGTAAGGTAAAAATAAGTTCGATTAAAATAGATTCAGTATTTATCCTAGAAATATTACCAATGTCGAGGTTATTCATGATCTTCAGTGTAGTTACAAAAAAAAACCATGCAGTTAGCACATTTGGTATGCCAACCAATGATTTCATACTTGTATTGAATAGACTGTTGTGGTCGTATTACCCATCAGTATTACGGTTGATATACCCGAGTCGAGAGCGACAAACACGCCGGGTAAAATACCTTGTCCAAGGATGCGAGGAACGAGCAGGGATCGTAACTAGACCGCTCGCATTACATACAAGCCCCTTCAAAACTATAATACAAGTGCTTCTCCTTCTACTTCTACTTCTATGGTAATACTCATCAACGCCTTTTCAGCATCTAGATGAGGCCAAAGCATAGAGTTGTTATATACAGTTCTATATGCGGTACAGTTCCTGAAAAAGGGAACTAAATTGTTTCAAGAGCCACCTTGAACTGCTCCAAAGATTGCAGTTCGACGATGATCTGAGGTAGCTCGTCCCAGTTCTTAAGTGTTCTGGGAAAATAACTAAATTTGTAAGTGTCCATTGAAGAGCCTCGTTGTTGTTGACTCCTTCTTGCAGTTCGCTCCCTCGGTTTAATGTAATCCGGTATTGGTATCGCAATTTTGTTATTTGCTATATTGTAGAACATTTACAATCGTGCCCGTTTTCTTCTTTCTTCAAGAGTTGGGAGATTAAGTTGTTCTCGCATGGTTGTTCTCGCTTCCACTCATTGAAATAAGGTGCACATAAATCATGCACTCTACAATAACAGTACACAAGCCTCACCTCTATAATGTATTCGGGAACTTCATCCAATGTTTGAAACGATGTTTCATTTGGTGTTACCGCATAGAACATGCGCCTTACTCCTGTAACTCCATCTACTTTGAAGAAATCATCCATGACGCCTGACAAGATATGAAAGGGGAATAAAAAGACGATGATAATGGTGATGATAATGATGAGGAGGACGAGGATGATGCTGATGGTGATGATGATGGTGAAGATGATGATGTAGAGAGGACGATGACGACGATGATGATGATGATACCGATTACCGATGACGACATTGTTATTTAGGACATCCCGAGTATCACTGGATTTGATTCGATTTAATTGGATTAATTACCAATAATAAAGCAAAGAACATCTGATATGAACATTCATACACACATACCGCCATACCAAGGAGCATAGACAATCCCACCGCTTTGGTCATACTACATTATTATTTTATGCGTTTCACCACAGTGTCGAAGACTAAGACGAATGTTTAAAAAGTCACTCATTTCGTTGTTCTGCCTGAATAGTAATACGGAACGACACGTAAATATGTTACTTTTTCCTTAGCTAGTTACGTGGACATCGTGACTGGTTTAGCTCCCATAGAATTAAGGTCTTCATGTAAAAGCGTTCAAATCATTGTTAATTAAATAAACATTAAAAGTGATAATAATAGCGTTGATGAAATCGTAGTAAAAGGACGAGTACACATTTATGTCACTGTAACTAAAGACAGCAATACGAATTCCATTAACGCCATAAGAATTCTAAAATTCTTTGGTTGACAAAACTGATTTTTATTTTAATAGGACATTCGAATGATGTATCACGTGAAACGAATTAATATTTCTTCCCTTTAAATGCCCTTTCGTCCCCCTCGACCACTTCTCTCTCCTCCCCCCACAGTCCTTCAGAATCTAAATAAATCTTTAGCTAAATAAAAACTTAGAACTCACACATTTCTTCGATATAGGTTGCCTTTTCAAAAGTCTCAGTATCTGCATTGTCCTCCTCGGTGCATGTGTAATGGTCAAGAAGCTTTGAATGATACCCTCACTTTTTGTAAATGGCGTAGAGTAGGTTAAACCGATTGAGGGCATATGCAGTTTAGTGTAATATGGGGGTGGTGGTGGCTGTCACTATATGTAAACGTATTAGATTGGTCTTAAATTGTGCTTCTTATTGTCTCACCGCTAGAGATTTAGAGATGTCTTTTCTCGAACAGATTTCTATTGGACATTTCTTTTTTGCGCTAGAAATTTTTCAGATCGAAATAAGATCTAATGACCCAATTAGTGAGAAAATATTTAGCGGCGAGTTAGCGCGTGGACAGGGGGAGTCTGAAGGGGGATGTGCCCCCTCCCCCCTCCAAAGCTGAAGAAAAATCTAAGTTTTCAAACTCAATTCGTGCGATTTGGTGTATACTTTTTGCCAGGATATCATTTAAAATCTGTGAGCCTTGGATTTCTAGGAGGTTCTCCTGTTTGTTTATATTGTGTACAATTTGTTTACAATTTGATGAATTGACAAAAAGTTTGCATAATTTCAAATGAATACTTTCTGTTTTCTATGACCCTCGGGTATAAAGATCTATCTGGTTGCCATAAGGTAGGTGATGGACGTATTATATTAGGGAGTATTATGACTTTCAACAACATGAAGCAAATAGTAAGCTTCTAATAACTTCAGATGTCTATTAATTTGATTAAAATTAAACATTTATCCGGGGGGGGGGTGGATGTCCAGGGGGTAGGTGTCGTAGAACCGCCCATGCAGTATACGAACAGCCTGAAACGGTGTATTTTAAAGATCTTATTTAAACAAATACTCCCCCCCCCCACTCCTGGGAAAAAAACGTGTAAAAACACGTTAATTTTACTTTTTTGGAGATGGCCCCCCTGGCGCTCAAGGGGGGGGGGGGGGGGGGGGGGTTGCAATTTTTCAAATTTTCGAGGGCCAAAAAAAAAGTGCTCACTACCACATTTATTTTCAGTTTTATTTAAACAAGGTTGCCTCTTCAATAAAAAAAAAACTGTTGTCCTTGAGGACCCCGGATAAAAATAATCCAAACAATATAAAGTATCATACATATTATACATATTAGACAATTTATTGTTGAGTTAACAAATTAGATGTAAAACCACATAAAACAATAATACGGTAACCTACAAATTATAAAACACCAGGCGAAAATTAAAAGGGGTCGAAAGATGGGTGTAACCTGAAGAGGGCAGCATATACTGCTAGGTTTACATTACGTTCCCTGCAGACACGGCAATCACGTTTCAGGCCACCGTGGACAATCGGGATGGACTTGAGACAACGCAGGAAAAGGGAGAGCTTATCAGAAGGGAAAAGGACACTTAGAAAAGGGCAATTATCAGAGTTGAAAATGGGACACTTCTTGCACCTGAAAAGGGGGTACTTATTGTAAATTAAAAGGGGCATTTGTTGAAGGAAAAGGGGGAACATTTTCAAAGGAGGTAAGGGGCACTTATAAGAACGTGCCAAGAACACCTTTATTATGAAAAAGGGGCACTTATCTCAATTAAAAGGGGCCACGTTTCCTATATAACAAGGGGCACTTTGGGGGTACTTGGAAAAGTGGGGGGGGGGGGGGGGGGTCCCACCCCCCGGTGAGCGCCGCCTCTGCTACCAACGAAGGAAATTAAATGAGTATGCATAGACTAATTGGCACCTCTCATTCTCTAAAAGAAATAAAAAGAATAAGCTCTTAAACCATGAACTTAATGTTACGATACTTGCTCCTGCAATAATTGTTCCACGGTCGCTAGTATATCTATGGCACTAGTTTCCAACAGGAACCGAACTACTTACTTCAACCATGGATATACTAGTAACCTATATCCATGCTTTATCTATTCAAAACCCCCAACCCTATCTCAAACCCAACTGCAACCCTAACCCGACCCTATACTTTTTATGAAATGAAGCCCGGAGCAATTATTGTAGATGGAGCAAAATAATGTCGGATCTCCAAACTAACTGCAATGATATTTAGGAAGCACTCGAGTATTTCATCTATATACGAAGATTACTATTCAAATATCAATCTGAATCTCTCTCTGTCTCCCTCTGTCTCTCTCTGTCTCTCTCTCTCTCTCTCTGTCTGTCTGTCTGTCTCTCTGTCTCTCTCTCTCTCTCTCTCTCTCTCTCATGCGCCCTACCCCCCTCTCGTTATCCCTCTCTCCTCCTCCTCCTCCTCCTCTCTCTCTCTCTCTCTCTCTCTCTCTCTCTCATGCGCCCTACCCCCTCTTGTTACCCCTCTCTCCGCCTCCTCCTCTCTCTCTCTCTCTCTCTCTCTCTCTCTCTCTTTCCTCCCATGTGGACGCTTGTGTGTCATGATGTGAGAAATAACGATTTAAATAATGTTATTGTTAAGGGGAACAGTAGTACGGAACTCGGGTAAAATAAAGGGTTGAGGTAGGGATACACATCAAACAATATTACCCCCCCCCCCTAAAAAAAATGTTAAAAAAATAAATCAATAAATCAATCAGGTGTCGGTGTAGAGCTGTTTCTATTTATTAGCTGATTTATTTTAAGGATCCATAAATTCAAGGATTTTACGGATTCATTGATTGCAATCAATGTAATCTCTGCGTATATTAAAATATGAAAATGTGTCAGGTATACGTACGGTAACACAATACGATTGTATATCTTATACTCAATGAAAACCTACAGTGAACACCTGCCCATCAGCCCATGCATATTCTAAACTATGTTCTTACACGTGTGGACTGATTTCTCTAATTCTAAAAATAGTTACAAATTCACATTACTGAAATTACATTCCTACCGTAGCCTAAACTAACGCACACCTCGACCCAACTTAGTCCGTCAAAACAATAGGCCTATGACATACACTTAAAGTGACTCGGTAACATTGTTGAAGGTTGATGAAAAAACTACGTAAATTTTGTAAGAAATTTTACTTATTATATTACTTTTACTGTACTAACCCTCAGACATGCAAAGAATCCAGAAAAAAAATCTCAAATCACAAAGATATTTATAGTTTGCGTAATAGGGAGTACAAAGATATTTATGGTTTTCTTTGATGTGCGACACCCTCTACCAGTATATTCTCCCAACCATTTTCCCATGAAAATAAGACATAATACTGGCTTTAAAAATCTTTCAACACTTAATTTTCTGGAATGGTATATAGAGTCAAATCATTGCTTTGTGACGATTTACATTTTCCTTAAATGTAATTTAATTGTAATAATATAGTTGGGAGAATTATGGAATCGATCAGATCAATTTTCCTAACTGTTATCATTAATAGTGGTCTATTTTTACTCAAACTTTCAGAGTATCTTTAATTGTACATCTAAAACTGAAGTCATTACCTTAGCACCATTTTCTCTCATCTGAACAATATTACCAAGTTATTATGTCATTGAATAAAATGCGATTATACAGTCATCTACATGTATGCCCACTTCTCATAACATAACATTAACTGAGATGACTTAAAACTAGAGTAACCCCCTCCCCCCAAGTATGACTACTTCCTTTTAATCCTCAATATCCTACAAGCAATAGCATATCACTTCATTCAAACATTATAAAGAATATATATAAAATATCACAATTACAACATTTTCGGGTCAAGAACCAGTATAAAGGTCATTGGTAAAAAAGCCTGCCATCAGCGGTTACTGTGAGTATAATTAAGTTTCCGTATCAACTTGAACATCTCACATTATTCTCTCAAATATTAAAATTGAATTATAATGTTTAGAATAGTATGATGTTAACTCATAATACATTCGGAGAATTATCGAATATTAGTCAATTATTTTTCTCGGTCACATTTTTCGTCATCTGATGCCAAAGCGAGGCTATCTACTTCTTTGTCCCCTGTAGGACGTCAAGGAGAAGTTGGAGTGCTCGAACTTTAAGCTGGAAGAGATCATCATTGTCGTCTACCTCCCTCTTTTCGACTGTGAAAAACAACAAAAGAGCGAAAACAACAATATATCAGCTAAACATCAGATAAATGCCAAACTTTTGCGTACGTTGTGCTATATAGTCATACCGAATTCTCAGGATGACTTCCAGTCAAAGTTCGCTCCCGGTTCATTGATCGGATGTGTCTCGTTTAATGAATCGTATCCAGTCGTACTTCTGTATATAAAATCATACTCAATTAAAAGTTAACGTACATTTTGTAAAAGTAACGTGCAAGTGTTACAATGCAAAGGTCGAGGGGGTAAACTTTATTGTGCGTAAAAGCGTACTCACCTTAGTCGAGGTTTAAACCAAGACTAAGTGGATGTGGTTTAATATGAAACTGATTTATAGAGCGCGAAGAGTCGATCTCTACACCCCGTAAAAATGACCATTTAAAACTATATAGATAAATAAAAAAAGTTATGTGACTGACATTATATTTTAGCTTTGAATTCATGACTAGACACATTTCCTTTATTAAGGTTATATTATCAAGTTACGAAATGAGGAGGAAAAGAATATTAGACTTAGAGCATTAAACTTGTCGCTCATACATGAAAGTAAACCTGGTTAAACATAAGCCCCATGCACACACAGGCAGTGACGTAAATCAACTACCGCCAATTACGCCAACCGATTGTTCAATTCAATACGACTCATACTCCAGTAAGCAGTGAACACTATTATGCTCTTATAGATAGTTACAACTGTCCTCGGAGTTGTCACGCAAATTGTCTGTATGAACTCATTTGTTTGTGTAGATTGTTACTTCAATTTTCCGTCGATTTTAGGTCATAATTATCCGAAACCTTGCGCTACGACATCCCAGCCTGCTTCAGGGGGTTGCGTCTGTGGCCAGGGAATTTGCCTGGACCTGTTCAGTGTATTTACATGCCTGAATGTCCTTGAATGGCGCAAATCAAATAACGCCTCGTGTGCACTTCGAGTTAAACCTAATCCGCCTCTATGAAAATGAACCAATTTATATTTTACCTTCGCAAACGACAGCAGCAACGTCCCGAGAGCAGCTAAATGCAGTCGTTACCACCTTCCCGTAAAAACATCCTACAATGGTTTGTTCGTTGCCTTTGCAGTTGAATATGTTATCCAGCCAGACTTTTTGATTGGCGTCCGAGCCGGGATCTACGAATAACGATGGGTCAAAGCAATAGCCGCCAGCAGGGAAGCCGAGCTGACGACACACTACAGTGGCGGCATTTGGGCTCCATTTACGGCCACTTGTACACACCTTGCCCCATTCTCCCTGGTAGTAGACCTCCAGAATTCCTCCGTTGGTGGTCATATCACCTTTATTATTTAGGCGAACTGGGTGTCATGGCAAATTGAGAGAAAAAGTAAAATTTACGTGTTATATTTTTATAGGAGGAAAATCATGTTTGTACACTACATAATGAGACGGGTTAGAACATGTTAATAATAATAAATGGAATCTTTGGTGTGCAATCTACAAATTAAATTCCGTTGAAGGGATAGTTGAGTTTTGTTGCAGAGGGCTCTACACAAAATAATTTTTGGGTGAGATAATGGAAAATGAGTTTCAAATTTGAAGGAATATATACAATTTAAAGGACAAAATCATCTTTTTTTGATCGAAATCGGTTTAGAGACGACTGAAATATCCGTAAATATAACCATTTCTAATATTTGTGGTGCCCCACAAATATTCGGTAATTTTGAACCAGCCGTTGAAAAACGAGATAGCGCCTTTTACGTTTTATTCCAGCCAATGCCATTAATTATTTATTTTTTATTTTTATTTATTTCACTTCTTTATTCAGGGTATTCTGTTCATTATACAAAAAATAAAAACCTGGTCTTCCACAGAGCCCTGATTTTAAAAACAGCACAAGAAAAAATACATGAATTACAATTAGAACTGTAGAATATCGGATTATAAAACATTTAACACAATGTATGCATGGTTTAGATAATAATACAAATCAACTACAGAATAAGTTAAACAAAAACATGGGAATACAGTAACTGAGTATAAAATTACACAAAAGAAAAACAGTTAATTAATGATAATTGTAGGCATTGTATGATAATGAGTCAAGTAACATGACAAAACTGAATCATAATAGATAATGATAAAATCAACAATGAAAATAAGTTAAACAAAAACATGGAAACACATTAACTGAGTATAATATTACACAAAAGAACAACTGTTCATTAATGATAATTGTAAGCATTGTATGGTAATGAGTCAAGTAACATGACTAAAACTGAATAAACAATGATAAAATCAACTATGAAAATAAATTAAGCATTGTATGGTAATGGAGTAAAGCAACATTTCAAAAACTGAATAGACAATAATAAAATCAACTATGAAAATAAATTGAACCAAAACATAGGAATACATTAACTGAATATAATATTGCACAAAAGAACAACAGTTAATTAATGATAATTGTAAGCATTGTAAAATGGAGTCAAGTAACATGATACAAACTGAATAATTATAGATAATGATAAAAATCAACTATGCAGAAGAACACCGTATCATGTGAGATTTTCTTTTAGAGCTCTCCTAAAGACTGCCAGGCTCTGTGCTTCTTTAAGTTCAAGTGGAAGCTCATTCCAAATTTCACTCCCTGAATAAATGAATGACTTCCTGTAAAATTCTGTTTTACTTTTGGGCAATCGCAACATATTCTTAATATCTGTGTTGCGAGTTATTCGTTTTGAAACATCGTCGACGAGTATAAATCTGTCATGAACGATTCCGGGTGTTATTCTATTTACACATTTATACATTAAACAGCACATTGTTTTCCAGAACAACTTATCAAGAGTTGGCCAGCATAGTGACTGTAATACATCCAGGGACGGTATATCCCATGACTTATTTGATACTATGTAGGCAGCTCTTTTGTGTAATTTGTTTAAGGTATTGAAATTCCCGACACTTCTGCGCGACCATACATTACAACCAGGGGCGGCGATCTCGGGGGGGGGGGGGGGGACACGTCCCCCCCTCAATTTTTTTAGGGAAACAAATTGTATAGCATATACTGAATAATGACTGCAACACACTTTTAGGCTCCGGAAGGCCCAAGAGTGCAGCGTTTAGACTAATAAAATTTCAAAAAAATCTCTCTCGGTCGCTACGCTCCCTCGCATTTCATCCGTGTAAAAAAAAATTGCATTTCGTCCCCCCCGGTCATTAACATAAATCGCCGCCCCTGATTACAACAATAAAGAACATGGGGTATAATGTACCCCCAATATATATCAGATAATTGTTTAGTAGAAAAATATGTTTTTAATCTTCTTATTACACCTAGCTTTTGTTTCACCTTTAAAGACACCTTTTCAGTATGTATCTTAAAGTCAAGGCTAGAATCTATGGTTACACTTAAACACCTAGATTCATCAACACATTCAACAGATTTACCTTTTAATGTAACATGCAACTTTAGATTTAAAAATCGATGTAATTTTTGTCTTGAGCCTATTAGCGTGACTTTGGTTTTCTCTGGATTGGGGATCAACTTGTTTCTGTCAACCCATTCATTTACTTCTTGCATAACATTGTTAAGCTGGATTTCAATATCTGTTGGACTGTTTCCATAAACCCTGAGCCACTCCTGTGTTGACATTATATGCTTTTTGTTGGCTTTTACGTGTATTATTAATTAATTAATCAACGGTCACCGTATTTTTTTAAAAGTGGAGCTGAATTGGTATGATCGTATTCAATCTAAATTCACACATTTTAGGGTCTAAAATTTCCTTCATAGCAACTTAAGGTTCTAAAAGGGCACTTGAAATATCATAAATAAAAATAGGAGCAATAACCATGCACTTTGAAGGCATTGTCGGTTTCAAACAAGAACTCAACAATATCCCTTTTAACAAGCGCGTAGCCAGGATTTCATTTTAGGGGGGGGGGGCGGTAGTGAGCACGCGAAGCGTGCGAATCATATACAGAGTGCGCTCCCTAGGGGGGTGGGTGCAGGGAGGGGGGAGTTTGACGTTTTGACGTTTTGACGCTTTGACGTTTCATTAAATTATTAGAGAAAGGAGACGATTCGTTGTACTGTTCTCGACTCTTAATCCTTGTTTGAATCAAGTTCCCCTTCCTCCGCGCGTAGCGCGGAAGCTCTGACGATTCATTAGAATATTAAAGAAAAAAGACGATTCGTTGTACCATTCTCTTTTGAATCTTAATTCTTGTCTGAATTCAGTTCCCCCCTCCCGCGCAAAGCGCGGAAGCTTTGACGTTTCATAAATTATTAGAGAAAGAAGACGATTCGTTGTACCGTTCTCGACTCTTAATCCTTTTTTTTTCCTACGTCCTCTTCCTTTCTTCTTTTGTTCTCTCTTTTTTTTATTTTGGCCGGCGTTTTTTTTTTAGGGGCCGACCGCCCCCACCGCCCCCTGGCTACGCGCCTGCCTTTTAACACGAGACTGGGTCTAAGCTCGCGTTCAACAAAGGACAATCAAGTCCTCAGACTAACTTCTTTTGTAACCAAGCGTCGGGTTTAAATTTTAGTAGAAAATGGGACAAAGAGTACATTTTGCATCTACGCTAGTTGAAGGGAAGAAATTAAAACTTGTCATCCCAGTAGACAGACAGCCCACGAAACTTAACGTTCCAAAGGGTACATGCGAGACCAGTCCGTCTCCATGTCTCTCACATGGACACCCACGCAAACCAAAGCACCGCACACACAGGCCCGAATGCACAAAGGAGGTTTGTCGACAAACCTCCTAATTCGGGCCATAATATCTGCTCATGGATTGTCACTTTACACTCACTCTCTCCGTCCCTCTCTCCCTGGCCCTCTCTCTCTCTCTCTCTCTCTCTCTCTCTCTCTCTCTCTATCTCTTTCCTTCTGTCTCACACACATCATCTATTTTGTTCTGTTCTGGTTCATGCAACTTTCCTTTTCACATTTTTTTTAATTTGTCCCTGGAGGGTGGTGTAATCTTTATAAGAATCATATGCATTGAAATATTCCTAAATCATTTGCGTGTAGGAGATCCTCAAAAAAAAAAACATTGCTAAAGTGTAGACCAAGAGAGAAAATTAGTTATTAGTTCTCAGTATGGGGGGGGGGGGGGGGGGGGTCGGAGATGATCGAAACCAAACTCCCCACAGCTGAGATCACGATACCTACAAAATCAGACAATACGGTAGAACTGTCTGAACTAACGATCCCCTATGCCGGCCATCTTTCTTGTGTGCCGTTTCCTAGCTCTCTTGTCAGCTATCGGTATACCTGGATGTCCCCGTTAGTCAGAATATGATTTTATTAGCAGAGCTTGCTAATTTTGTAGACAATTATTTATATTTTATGAAGGTAATGTTTCTAGCACTGGAATCAAGAATATTTTAGCTATTCTACCATACTACCATTCCGTAAAGGCCTAAATTTGGGCGTGGTCGAGAAAAGGTAAAAACGACTAATTACGAGATAAACGGAGATACAAGAGATACTTCAATTTTGTTGTTACCTTGTCCGTCGCTGATTGTTCCTCCCACGGTCCCAAAGAAGGCCACAAGAGCCAAACACACAGGAATTGCAATCTTCATGATGTCCGCTGTTTACCGCAGTTGAAGAGAGATGGTTACCAGATTGGTTAGAAGTGACCTGATACTGATCAAGATATATGTGGACTGATATGTATTTATACACACTCTATGACGCCTCCATTCAGCCCCGTCTCTATTTGTGTTGCTTATTCATTGAAACAAAAATCACAATTATATAATTTCTGTCAGATCAGCCTTGACGACAAATCGTTGGCTGCCGGAAGGAAGACCGTGAGAGCTAGTAATGTCGATGATAATAATATCGTTTTGTGGGCAGCCAACCCAATGCTCACTGTACGATGTAGGTCATTGTACGATGTAGCTCTACAAATAATTATTAAAAAAAGACTTGTGTAGAGGCCAACGATTAACGACAAAACAACTAGGCGTTGTGGCGTGCGCCTGTAATCCAGCTAAAAGTGGAAGTTACAAACTGATTCAGCCGAGGACGCATTTTCGAAACTGAGTCACGTCTTTCGGATGGTGACGTTTAAAGGTCGGTCCCCAGACGTAAATAATCAGATCTGATCGATACACGTCTGTAAAAACCCAATACACACACACACACACACACACACACACACACACACAACTAGCCACCAATTACCGACAAAATTGAATGTCCCAATATCTACAAATTTAAACCTATAAACCCGGGGCCGAAGGCTAAACTGTTTTTCACATGGACTATAGTACTTGCGTATGCGCAAATGGTCATTTACCTCGACGACATAAATATACGAATTATTTCGTCAACTTAGTCAGCATCATAGCTATATATTTTAATGCAGGCGCGGAGCTAGGATCTTACTTTAGGGAGGGGCGGTGGTGAGCAAGCGAATCACTTAACCCTAATAAGGCCGGGGGTCATCATGCCCCCCTCCCCGGCCGTACTAAGACCTCAAAATAGCCCGGCCTTTTAAGGATTAAAGAGCGCGCAAAGCGCGCTCATTAGGAGGTGTGGGTGATAGGCCTCCCGCGCGAAGCGCGGAAGCTTAGACGTTTCCTTTAATTATTAGGAAAAGAAGACGATTTATTGTACCCTTCTCGACTGTTAATCCTTGTCTGAATTCAGTTTCTCCCCGTCCCTCGCAAAACACGGAAGCTTTGACGTTTCATTAAATTATGAGAAAAAGCAGACGATTTGGTGTTCTGTTCTCGACTCCTAATCCTTATCTGAATTCAGTTCTCCCCATCCCCGTTTTCAACTCTTATTAAGCCCTATTTATCTGAATTCATGAAACGTCAAAGCTTAATTCCGCGCTTCGCGCAGGAGGAGGCGGGGAAAATGAATTTAGACAAGGATTAGTAAATTATACTTTTTATGCGTTTGTTGTAAAATGACAAATTCCTAAATTTCCAGCCAGGCAAGAAATATGCTTCTTGAGATGCCACATGTCAGGGCCCGCGAAACGGCAGGGATCGGAAGCCTCCAGCTCCCCCCCCCCCCACTTAAAAAAAAATATATTAAAGAGAAATAGAAATAAAGAGAGCAAGAAAGAAAGAATAGTTAACTGCCAGTGTCACAACAAAATAAGGTATAACAAAAAATGCTCATCTGACCGTAGTTAAACGCCTAAAACCCCTGAGCTTCCTTGGGCTCTGCCCCCTGGACCCCACCTTAGACGGGCCCCTGGATGCCCATTTAACCGTAAGTAAATACCTAAAACCCCTGAGCTTCCGGGGGCTCAGCCCCTTGTCCCCTGCCGAGGCTCATGCCCTGGACCCCACGCCAATTTACGCTCTGCCTGATCGTTAATACTCCACTTTGAAAAACGTTCCGCGGGACCTGCATGTAACGTGTAAGACTGCTGGTGATGCAGATTTTTCGTCTGCACCCCCCCCCCTTCCAAACGTTTTTTTATCATTACGTCACTGCCCCTGGAAGGTGAGCCCCCTGGAATGTTCCCCCCCCATCCCAAACTGCTTCCGGCGCGTCTGCTTCAGGGGCCCCTTGATACTCATCTGACCGTAAGTTAGTGCCTAAAACCCTTGAGCTTCTGGGGCTCCGCCCGCTGGACCTCACGCCAATCAGTGTTCTGCCAGTGTCACAAATAAGGTATAAACATAATGCTCATCTGACCGTAATCAAATGCCTAAAACCCCTGATATTCCGGGGTTTCCTCACCCTCGACCCCACCAGGGGCCCTAAGGCGGGCCCCTGAATGCTTATCTGACCATAACTTATTACCTTAAACCCCTGAGTTTCCGGGGGCGGACAAGGTAGCAAAATATGTTCATCTGACCGCAGGCGCGTAGCCAGGAGGGCGGGGGGACGGCCCCCAAAAAAAAACGCCGGCCAAAAAAAGAGAGGAGAGAAAAGGAAGAGGACGTATGAAGAAAAAGAAGCAGACAAAAAACAGTTTTGAAATTCAGACAAGGATTAAGAGTCGAGAATGGTAATACGAATCGTCTTAATCGTCTTCTTTCTCTAATGATTTAATGACACGTAACAGCTTCTGCGCTTTCCGCGGGAGGGGGGGGGGAAACTGAATTCAGACGAGGATTGAGAGTCGAGAACGGTACAACGAATCGTCTTCTTTCTCTAATGATTTAATGAAACGTAAAATCTTCCGCGCTTCGCGCGGGAGGGGGGGGGGGGGGGCAGGGGCGGCCGAACGACTTCCAAAGTGGGGGAGGGGGCACCAACAAAAAAGGGCACCTACAGGAGAAATCTCAAAGCGAAAATATACAATTTTTTAGACATTGGTATATACCCCTACATTGTGATTACATTATCAGGGATGATTTCAATATTTGTTTCTCTTCACACATCATACAAGATATCGCTTAAGCATCATACTTTACAGTTGGGTGTGATGTCTGAATATGCATTTACGAGCGAGCGAGAAAAATTTAAAAGATCTGTGAGGTCGCAGTGCGAAAAATTACATCTTATAAAGAGGAAAAAAGCCAATCGTGATGGGGTTATAAGCACATTCTCATAACGGAAGACTGAAAAGACCTTTGATAAGTAACATAATTATATCATCTTTAAATGCGAGCGAGCGCAGCGAGCGAACTTTGGGGGAAATTGCTCTTAGTCGCTTTAAATAAGGGGCACGTTTAATGCATACATGAAAAGGGGACAATTAAAGGGGACAAAAAAAGGGGACCAAATTTGGGCCCCCTAAGAATTACTGGATCCGCGCCTGGGAGGGGGGGGGGGGGGTTGCTGGTCTACCGAGGTAGATGATATAAAAGAGGAGTGAGGGGTAAGAGGGGTTCATTTAGTCTTCTTTTCACATTGCCCCGCCCCCTCGTGCTCCATGTAGCTTCGCCGCTGAAAATGTCCCATCATCAAATTCTATTCGATGCGCTGGTAAGGCATTTATCCTCTTTACCAGGTCCCTTCGGAGAGGACCTAAAGCCGTCGGCCTTCTGGTTGCTTACTTACAAGCAGTTATGCTTTCTTAGCAGTCAGGTATATAACCACCATCACCTTTCACCTTTCACCTATAACTATATTATGAACAAAATTAAACACCGAAACTAGTTAAAGAGTGATGTAGCAGACAACTTTTTTTTTTTTTTTTTATGGTCAGTTTTTATTCTTTTCTCTTTTGAAACAAATTATAATCATAGTACAAATTACAATCATCATATGTAACGCTCACTGCAAATGTAATGACATTATAAATCAGTATAAATGTTTGTCTTACAAACGGCTTCAAAGGAAACTTACATAGTTAGTTCCTATACATCATATTCGACACAAAAATTCACATTTTCAAAGAAAACATAATTATGCAGTTGTATAATTTTTGTTTTAACAATGTAGCAACTTGTACTTCTTTTATACTGTTGTCCTGAGAGAAAAGTTTTCTCTTTTTGTTAACCCTACCCTACCCGACCTCTCCCTTATCCCCTCCCTCCCCCCCCCCCCCCTCCCCTCTTAACCGGTGGACGACTGGCTCTGGGTTCCAATTGTTTGTCTAATACTCAGGTTTTCCCATTTAGAAAAATGAATAGTGAGAGTTCCCCTCATTGTTGCCAATTTCCTTTCTTCTACTTTATCCCCGACTATACTATTCTTTATTTCATTAAAAGAGGGTAGTTTTTTAAGTTCTCTATTTCTATAAATCAGATATTTAACAAGAATTAAAACATGATTCATTAATTGATATTTTCCTCTGTTTCTCTCCTCTTTCCCATACAGAATTTCCTCCAAACTACAGTTATGTATTTCAAAGTCTAAAAATCTCGTGCACATTCCCTACACTGATTGTGCAAATTCACAAGTATAGATTAAATGTTTATATGTTTCTTCATCTTTTTCGCAAAATGAGCATAACTTAGTCGAGACAAGACCAAAACGGAAGAGGTGATGGTTTGTATATAATATATTATGTACAAGTTTGAACTGAAACTCTCTTAATCGACTGTTAAGTGTACACTGTCTTAGTCTTAAAAATATGTTTTCTATTTCCTTACAGGAAAAACCATAGTTCCTTCCAATTCTCTCAAAAACCAAAGGTTTAAAATCATCTTTCTTTATTAATTGTACATTCGTTGAATCGATCAAATGAATTTAAAATGATTGATTGTGAAAGTGTTTTTACCTACTCTTCATGAATAAATCAAAATAAAGAATCATACTATGCATTTTTATACCACTTTCCGTGCTGACCCTTGAGGAACAAAAGCCCAGGAAATAATGAATATTCATTTCATCTGATATATGGACGGGTATTGTCTATAGACGATGATGTATGGCGATGATGTATAATTCTATATGGACCTAAATCAGGTTTAGACAAGATACGGTCCAGCCAAACGAACCTAGCTCCTGATGCAATTTAATCTTGTATGAAGGCCCGCCCAGGGGTACTTTGTTGAAGGATAAACTCGAGTTCTGGTCATGAGATTGTATTGTGAAAGAGACTGTGAAACAATGCGAAAATTTAGATTTTGTAAGCCAATAAGAAATGACTAAACCTTGCTTATAAAGTCGCATTCACTGTTCACTGAAATAGGTCTGTATAAAGGGATTACCCGATCATGTGGCATGAAAGTTGAGTCCAAATATTTCAGCTATTTATTATCAAACTTTGACCATGAGGACATTTAAAGCGCAATCATTTTTAGGAGACTTTCTTTAATGATTTTCTTTCAAGCTTACATAAAACAATTGGAAAATTTTAAATATATCAAAAATTATTTTGTCACTTTTATAACAGAACTCAACCTTCTTTTAAACTTGGATAGCAAAGTGCCAGTATCGGATTTGTTCTCTCAGAACAAGAAGCATTAAAAGGTGATTTTAAAAGGCCAGTCTGAGTATACAACCAGGGAGAGCGGAGCGTCTTCCAAAGTGGGGAGGGGGGGGGGGGGCACCAACAGGAAAGGGCACTTTCTGGGAAAAGGGGCCCCTACAAAGGGAAACCTCTAGGCAAAAATATGCAATTATTGGACGTTGGAATATACCCCTAAATTGTGATTACATTATCAGGGATTATTTTAGTATTTGTTTCTAACATTGTCCAAGATACTGCTTAAGCATCATACTTTGTAGTTGGGGTGTGATGGCGTGTATATTATTCAAATGTGTTTAAGATTTGTGAGGTCGCAGTGCGAAAAGTTACATCTTATAATGAGGAAAAATTAATCCTGATGGGTTTTTAATTTATTTAATCTTTAATTTATTTATTTTCAGTTTTATTTAAACAGGGTTGCCTCTTCAATCAAAAAAAAACTGCTGTCCTTGAGAACCCTGGATAAAAATAATACAAACAATGTAAAGTATCGTATCATACATATTATACATATTAGACAATTTATTGTTAAGTTAACAAATTAGATGTAGAAACCACATGAAACAATAATACAGTAACCTAAAAATTATAAAACACCAGGCGAAAATTAAAAGGGGTCGAAAGATGGGTGTAACCTGAAGAGGGCAGCATATACTGCTAGGTTTACATTACGTTCCCTGCAGACACGGCAGTCACGTTTCAGGCCACCGTGGACAATCGGGATGGACTTGAGACAACGCAGGAAAAGGGAGAGCTTATCAGAAGGGAAAAGGACACTTAGAAAAGGGCAATTATCAGAGTTGAAAATGGGACACTTCTTGCACCTGAAAAGGGGTACTTAATTTAAATATATATTAATAAATATTTAAATATAAATTAAAAGGGCGTTTGTTGAAGGACGGTGGGCAACTTATCAGAGAAGGTAAGGGAAATTATAAGAACGTACTTATGATCAGGTAGAGCAAAGCGAGTGGAGCGTAAATTCATGTGGAGTCCAGGGGCAAAGCCCCAGCGGGGGTCAAGGGGCGGGGTTTTAGGCATTAAATTACGATCAGATGAGCATCTAGGGGCCGCTCCAGGACCCTTGGTGGGGTCCAGGGGGCAGAGCCCCCAGAAGCTCAGGGGTTTTAGTCATTTACAAACGGTTAGATGAGCAACCAGGGGCCACCTTAGGGCCCTTGGTGGGTTCCAGGGGGCAAAGCCCCCGGTAGCTCAGGGAAAAATCATGCCATTTCAGCAATATATGTAAATCACTGGGTATCGAATTAGATATAAACCACGGTTGGATATTTTGCGAGGGAGCGTAGCTTCCCAGTGAGAAAAAATTTGCATTTTTATTTGTCTAAACGCTGCACTCTTGGGACTTTAAAACCCTAAAATTTGCAGCCTTTAGTCAGTATTTGCTATACATTTTTTTTTTGGCAGTTTTTAAAATTTTCAGGGGGGACGACCCCCCCCCCCGAAAATATTTGAGGGGGGGGGGGGGGTATGTGTCGCCGCCCCTGGATATACTAGTTACCTATATCCATGCTTTATCTATTCGAAACGCTTAACCCTATCTCAAACCCAACTGCAACCTTAACCCGACCCTATACTTTTTATGAAATGAAGCCCGGAGCAATCGTAGCTGGAGCAAAATAATGTCGAATCTCCAAACTAAATGCAATGATATTTAGGAAGCATTCGAGTATTACATTTACGAAGATTACTATTCAAATATCAATCTGAATCTCTCTCTGTCTCCCTCTGTCTCCCTCTGTCTCTGTCTCTCTCTCTCTCTGTCTGTCTGTGTCTCTCTCTCTCTCTCTCTCTCTCATGCGCCCTATCCCATCTCTCTATCCCTCTCCCCCTCTCTCTCTCTCTCTCTCTCTCCCCCTCTCTCTCTCTCTCTCTCTCTCTCTCTCCCTCCCCCTCCCTCTCTCTCTTTCCTCCCGTGTGGACGCTTGTGTGTGTGTCATGATGTGAGAAATAACGATTTAAATAATGTTATTGTTAAGGGGAACAGTAGTACGGAATTCGGGTAAAATAAAGGGTAGAGGTAGGGATACACATCAAACAATATTACCCCCCCCCCTAAAAAATAAATAAATAAATAAATAAATCAATAAATCAATCAGGTGTCGGTGTATAGCTGTTTCTATTTATTAGCTGATTTATTTTAAGGATCCATAAATTCAAGGATTTTAAGGATTCATTGATTGCAATCAATGTAATCTCTGCGTATATTAAAATATGAAAATATGTCAGTTACGGCAGGGAGGTGGAATTACATTACGGTAACACAGTACAGTATATTTATAGTTCGCCTAACAGGGAGTACAAAGATATTTATGGTTTTCTTTGATGTGCGACACCCTCTCCCAGTATATTCTCCCAACCATTTTCCCATGAAAATAAGACATAAGACTGGCTTTAAAAAATCTTTCAACACTTAATTTTCTGGAATGGTATATAGAGTCAATTCATTGCTTTGTGACGATTTACATTTTCCTTAAATGTAATTTAATTGTAATAATATAGTTGGGAGAATTATGGAATCGATCAGATCAATTTTCCTAACTGTTATCATTAATAGTGGTCTATTTTTACTCAAACTTTCAGATTATCTTTAATTGTACATCTAAAACTGAAGTCATTACCTTAGCACCATTTTCTCTCATCTGAACAATATTACCAAGTTATTATGTCATTGAATAAAATGCGATTATACAGTCATCTACATGTATGCCCACTTCTCATAACATAACATTAACTGAGATGACTTAAAACTAGAGTAACCCCCTCCCCCCAAGTATGACTACTTCCTGTTAATCCTCAATATCCTACAAGCAATAGCATATCACTTCATTCAAACATTATAAAGAATATATATAAAATATCACAATTACAACATTTTCGGGTCAAGAACCAGTATAAAGGTCATTGGTAAAATAGCCTGCCATCAGCGGTTACTGTGAGTATAATTAAGTTTCCGTATCAACTTGAACATCTCAAATTATTCTCTCAAATATTAAAATTGAATTATAATGTTTAGAATAGTATGATGTTAACTCATAATACATTCGGAGAATTATCGAATATTAGTCAATTATTTTTCTCGGTCACATTTTTCGTCATCTGATGCCAAAGCGAGGCTATCTACTTCTTGGTCCCCTGTAGGACGTCAAGGAGAAGTTGGAGTGCTCGAACTTTAAGCTGGAAGAGATCATCATTGTCGCCTACCTCCCTCTTTTCGACTGTGAAAAACAACAAAAGAGCGAAAACAACAAAATATCAGCCAAACAGCAGATAAATGCCAAACGTTTGCGTACGTTGTGCTATATAGTCATACCGAATTCTCAGGATGACTTGGACACACCTTGCCCCATCTTCCTTCGTAGTAGACCTCCAGAATTCCTCCGTTGGTGGACATATCACCTTTATTATTTAGGCGAACTGGGTGTCATGACAAATTGAAAGAAAATTAAAATTTACGTGTTATATTTTTATAGGAGGAAAATCATGTTTGCACACTACATATGCGACGGGTTAGAACATGTTAATAACAATAAATGGAATCTTTGGTCTGTATAGTTGAGTTTTGTTGCAGAGGGCAGTATCCTAAATAATGTTGAGTGAGATAATGAAAACTGAGTGTCAAATTTGAGAGAAAATATACAATTTAAAGGACAAAATCATCTTTGTTTGATCGAAATCGGTTTAGAGACGGCTGAAATATCCGTAAATATAACCATTTCTTATTATTGTGGTGCCCCACAAATATTCGGTAATTTTGAACCGGCTGTTAAAAAACAAGATAGCGCCTTTTACGTTTTATTCCAGCCAATGCCAATAATTATATGCTTTTTGTTGTCTTTAACGTGTTGGTTATAATACGCACACCCAGCCGGACCGTGTATTGTTATTATTAATTAATTAATCAACGGTCACCGTATTTTTTTTAAAGTGGAGCTGAATTGGTATAGTCGTATTTAATCTAAATTTCTTTGAGGGAGGGGCGGTAGTGAACAAGCGTATCATGCACTTAAAGAGCGCGCAAATCATTTTGGGGTCTAAAATTACCTTCATAGCAACTTGAGGTTCAAAAAGTGCACTTGAAATATCATAAATAAAAATAAGAGCAATAACCATGCACTTTGAAGGCATTGTCGGTCTTAAAAAAGAACTCAACTATCCTTTTTAACCCGAGGCTGGGTCTGAGCTCACGTTCAACAAAGGAACATCTAGTCCTCAGACTTACTTCTTTTGTAGCCAAGCGTCGGGTTTAAAACCAGTCGGCCTCTCACACGCACACCCACGTACATGTTCGTCCGTTCATAGATTGTTACTTTACACTCACCCTCTCCGTCCCTCTCTCCCTGGCCCACCTCACTCTCTCTCACTCTCTCTCTCTCTCTCTCTCTCTCTCTATCTCCCCTCCCTTTCCTTCTGTCTCACACACATCAACATCATCATCTATTTTGTTCTGTTGTTACGGTTCATGCAACTGTCTTTTCACATTTTTAAAAAATTTGTTCCTGGAGGTTGTGTAATCTTTGTAAGAATCATATGCATTGAACTATTCCTAAATCATTTGCGTGTAGGAGATCCTTAAAAAAAAACATTGCTAAAGTGTAAACTGCAAAACAAGGGTGTTAAATTCAACTCCATGGGTGTTTATAATGTTAACACTTTCCCGGTATCTATATCGGAAAACACCAGCTGGTGTTATTTAACACCAGGGTTTGGAATTAAACAATTCAATTCCACTCTTGGTGTTGAATTAATTCCGCCTTTGGTGTTAAAATCTATCACCATTATTTCAACTTAGTGTTAAAGTCAATTTTAGTTTTGGTGTTAAAAAATCCAACACCATTTCTTTCAACACCAGTGGTGTAATTTAATCCTGATTTTTTTTTTGGTTAAAATCAATACCAATGAATTCACACTCAATTCAGAGAATCCTGCGATGTCTGTTGGATTTAGTGGTAACAATTTTCTAAAATTTCTGTCTGCAGAACAAATTTTCACACTTAAGGGAATGATTGTGCTGATGAAATAGGATATTTAGACCTTGACTAAAAATTCCATAACCACGATATCCCGAAGAGATTCTTGACAGCTAGCTCGCGCATGCGCATGCACGATACGACGTCATATCATATGACAACTGTCGTCCAATGATTTTGCTCGAATCCACTAACTTATGCGCAGGCACAAGTTCAACACCATAACACCAAGACTCGGAACATCAACCTGTAATTAAATATTTCGACACCTTGTTGGTGTTGAACGGACGTGAACGGACGTGAATTTAACCCCAAGGGTGTTGGTTTTTTCTATTCCGTGCTGGTGTTAGAAATTTAACACCCTGGTTTTTGGAGTGTACGTAGACCAAGAAAGAAAATTAGTTCTCAGTATGGGGGGGGGGGGGGGGGGTGATCGTAACCAAACTCCCCTCAGATGATATCACGATACCTACAAAATCAGACAAGAGAACTGTCTGAACTACCGATCCCCTATGCCGGCCATATTTCTTGTGTGCCGTCTCCTAGCTCTCCTGTGAGCTATCGGTATACCTGGATGTCCCCGTTTGTCAGAATATGATTTTATTAGCAGAGCTTGCTAATTTGGAGCTTCCTGGAGTTAGCTAATTTGTTGACAATTATTTATATTTTATGAAGGTACATGTAATGTTTCTAGCACTGGAATCAAGAATATTCTAGCTATTCTACCATACTACAACGGAAGATTCTTGTGACATACAGAGTAAACAAAAACTCTATATCAACTTCACTAATTCCGTAAATTAGGCCTAAGCTTGGGCGTGGTCGAGAAAATGGTAAAAACGACCAATTACAAGATAGAAGGAGATACAAGAGTCCCTATTTTCACGAAGTGATGGTAGTGAGGAAAATCGTCACGCAAATTGTATGCGATTTTCCTCACTATACCGTCACTTCGTGAAAATAGGGACGATATTTATTATTTTGTTGTCACCTTTTACAAATCTCAGCCATGCTTACTGAGTTGAGACGTTCCATTCAATGTAAAATACTCATTAAAGAATACACTTCTCCTAATCTGAAAGTGATCTTACAACACAGTGGCAGATTTGCATGGCTGAGATTTGTAAAAGTCGTTTTTACAAAGAAGATTCTGGTGAAAAGCATTGCTTATTCAAAAAAATCCTTGCATCAATTTGAATCACAATGATTATTTGTCGCATGATCCTTTTATTAAATAACCTTGTTTTCTTTTTTGTTTGCAGGGGGAGAAGAAGCTATGTCACGTTAAGACATCTAAAGATCAGTTGTATTATGCGTATATACATATGATACCAGAACAAAATGTTGATTATCAGAATGTCATTTTGGAATACCTCTATACAAATACCACATTGTCTTTAGCCCGTATCAGTATTAGTATGAGCCAATATAAAGCTATTATTCTTTATTCAGTTCAGTATAATGCTTTTCCTCAAAAATAGTTTCGCTATTTTTTTAGGGTTGAGACGCTAAGAAATGGTTTCAAATGTACATTACACAAACGCTGAACCATTGCAAAATGATGGTGGTTCTCTCTCTCTCTCTCTCTCTCTCTTTATTTTAATCATGCATTATCAACTACATATAAAGCAGCAACCAAAAACTTAGGGTTATCTGAGATAGGTGAAAGTAAGAGTTAAAAAGAAAGTCATGCTAAAACGGCGCTTCACCTCCCCCCCCCCCCCTGAACAAAATAAATAGATTATTGGTCCTCCTCTCCAGCATCCCCCCCTCCCGCTTTAATATTCACCGTTATATGCACGTTAGTACACACACACTCTCTCTCTCTCTCTCTCTCTCTCTCTCTTGTTATTCTGTTTCAGTTCGTTTATTTTCATTGGTGACAGGTTCATTTATTGTCTTTTTTTTATCAGCATTTACTCAAAGTTTATCGATTTTTAACTGGCTACCACATTCTTTCCTTTCATGTACGGCATTTGCCTATTTCTATCAAGAAAGTATATAATAATGTATAAACATTAATCAGTTTGGCTTTTATCCCAAGAAATGTTTGCCTTTTTTATTAAGTAAATTTTAGAAACCAAAAGTATCTGAATAATTATGAAGCCGTCTTCATTGCTACTGACTTAATTGCACCCATTCATATCATGTTTCATTTTTTCCTGTTATTCATTTTAAAGTGAATTTAAGATCGGAATACAGTTATAGTGCCATTTCACTCATGATCATGATAATGAATTCAATTAAGTCAGTACAAGTAAGCCTATATCAACAAAATGCTTACACACTTTTGAACATAGGTGAGGTGTCCCGTTTGTTCCTGAGGTGTGATGTTACACCCGCGTAGCTAGGATTTTATTTTAGGGGGCGGTAGTGAGCACGCAAAGCGTGCGAACCAGCGGGGTGCAGTGAGCGCGGAAGCTTTGACGTTTCATTAAATTATTGGAGAAAGAAGACGATTCGTTGTACCGTCTCGACTCTTAATCCTTGTCTGAATTTTTTTCAAATAATATTTGATTTATTTTTATACAAGATTTCGATTCTTTTAAGGATATCTTCAGAAATATGCATCATGAACGTAATAAATAAATTGACGTTAAAATCAACCTATCACCAAACAATCAACATTTCATTATAAGATTTCTATAATTGCATAATTAGCAATTTATTATTTATTTTATTTATTTATTTATTCGGTTTAAAAACATCAACACGTAAAATTCAGGAACCACTTTCTCAAGTTAGCTCATTGATGACTGACAGATGATGTCACAAGGGGAATGAGATCTGGGGGGTTTGGGGTGGAGCTTAGCAAGTTTGAAAAACAAATATTTTAAAAATATTAAAAAATCTATGAAACAAATTCAGAAGTTTACATATCAAAATATGAGATGTATGCAGGACTGCACACCAACAGGAATACACGTGCATTTCGATGTCATGGGCCCTTTAACATGTTTTTCAAACGAGTTCGTAAATAGCCACTGGAGTCAACGTCAACGCGATCATAGGTCACATGAACATAAACTCGCCCGTTCACTCGTACGCTCTGCGTAATGTACATAGGGCTACGTGAAAATTTGTGCGTGCGTTCGTCCTTCACTGTTTAGTGTATGTTTTACCGGCTGCTCGCCGTGATTTCTATCTTTTTATTCATCGAAAATTCCTACATCAGTTGATGAAATGGATTGTGGAGGCTCCTTCGATAGATGATATACATTAATTTTGTGGACCGTCACTCAAATTCCTCATATAGAGGAGGACTCGGATCACGAGGAAAAAAACGAATTCTCATCTGAAATTTTTGTACAGATATTCAAAGTTGTACGGATTTAAAAATAAAAGCAAGACGTATACTCTGTTTTGCCCTATTCAACCAGATAGGGTACCGTAGGTAGTACTGGAAATTCGTTTTATTACATTGCCATAACACATTGTAATTCCCTTCCTATTGATATAAAGGAAATAGCAAACTTTGCTCATTTTAAAGGTAAAGACCAGTAGGCCTATTGGAAACGCCCCAATTTCAAAAAATTGAAGTGGAAGGTCTTATTACCAATCATGTGAAAGAATATGTTTTGAAAAATACATGATGATAAAAATTTTGGCGGGAAACCGCCTACTAATTGATATATTTGGTAAATTAGTTTATCTATTGGTATGTGAGAGATAAAAACGCACGTGTCGCGCACGTGTGCGTAGTCCCGTATACATCTTTCTGTGTACAGTGCTTGTAACTTTATGAAGACTGGGCCGAATTTCTTATCATTTTGATGATTCCAGAACCTTGCAGTACATCTATGCTAGATGATCAACCTTTTCTGATCGATTTCACAACGTTTCTTTCACAATGCAATCGCATGACCATAACTGGTCTTTATCTTTAAGAGAAAATTAAAGGAATACCTAACACTTCAGATTCAGAGGAGAGAAGCAAATGAAATTTTATATGATTGAAATTTTTCTTCTTTTTTGCTTCTGCCGGTTCATACTTTTTAATTTTGCATATACTTATGTTTTGGTATGTTAAAGAAATTCTGCATAATTATTCATCATTATTTTCCTCTTCATCCTCCTCCTCCTCCTCTTCCTCCTCTTCCTCCTCCTCTTCCTCCTCTTTTTCTTCTTCTCCTTCTTCTTTTTGTTCTTGTACTTCTCATCATTTCTATCATCAGTTTAAAGTTGTTAATATTATCATAATTATTAAGTTTTGTTTTGCTTATCTGTCTGTAAATATTACTACTTTAACTCATTAATATTGTGTACATGACTGTCAGGGACCCCACTGAAAATAAGCTAGCTCTCGAGCTTTCGTGGGCTATCCTGTTCAAGCTGACTTAATTTTGATATGTTAATCTTGTATATTGTTATATGTTGGAAGCATGGCGAATAAAAATCAATCAATCATTCAATCAGGAGTATATTCCTGGTGGTGAAAGTCCCGTCTGGGAAATTTGATAATCTTAACACGCAAGGGGGACTCGCACCACATGGAATATATGTAAACTGAATTCAGATAAGGATTAAGAGTCGATAATTTAATAAAACGTCGAAGCTTCCGCGCTTTGCGCGGGATGGGGGGGGGGGGGGGGGGACTGAATTCAGACAAGGATTAAGAGTCGATCGAGAATGGTATAAACGAATCGTCTTCTTTCTTTAATAATCTAATGAAACGTCAGAGGTTCCGCACTACGCGCAGAGGAAGGGGAACTTGATTCAAACAAGGATTAAGAGTCGCGAACGGTCCAACGAATCGTCTTCTGCCTTTATTAATTTGATGAAACGTCAAAGCTCCTCCCTCACCCCCCCTAGGGAGCCCGCTATGCGCGCTCTGTAAGAGATTCGCACGTGATTCGTGAGTAAGTGATTCATGATTCTCATTACCGCCCCCCCCCCCCCCCACCCCCTAAAATGAAATCCTGGCTACGCGCTTGAAAATAACGTCTATAATCCCTCTCAGATGGAATATCATACCAATATGAATTATATTATGCAACGTCTAGACATAAAGGTCTAATCTCAACTTTGTTTTTTTTATTCTTCTTTTACATTTCGAAGCGTTGCATGGGATCTTAATCCTGTTTTTTCTACA